>WYDI02025413.1:0-168338 GCA_009867235.2 Psittacus erithacus | reverse complement strand
GTGAGGTGCCCCTGCCCATGGCAGGGGGGTTGGAACTGGATGATCTTAAGGTCCTTTCCAACCCTAACTATTCTATGGTTCTATAATGCCAGCTGTACTTGAGTATTTTTCAACCTTTCATTCATTTGGGAATGTGTTCAGCTTGGGCGTTTATTGGACAGTAACCATGTGGGTTTTAGCAATGGGAAACTCCGTCTCTTCTCATGGAATTGTTTTCAGCTGTAGTGCAATTTGGGGAGGCAGCATAGTATACACACACGTAATGCATTTGGGATGACAAAAAAAGGTCCAAAATGTGTTTTATTCCTCTCTCCCATGGAAAATGCAATCACGGTAAATTAAAATGCAGGAGTTAATATTTTCTTCCTTGGAAGTAAAGTCAAATACTTTGATTTTTCACTTTCTTTTTAGCTATTTCAGAACCCTGAAAATTTACACTACTTGGCAAAATAAGGTTTTGTATTCATACTGTGTAGGAGCTCAGGCCACTGCATCCTTTGGAAACAGATTACTCTTTAATGTAATGTATTTTCAGATTAATAATTTCAGAGCATCCATTCAAGAGAACAGCTCCTTGGAAAAATGTCTATTTTTATCAGGTTATTGCACAGAATCAGCATTGCATTCAAGTACTACTGTTTTGCAGTATCATCCTAAAGGATATTATTCAGCTGCTGAAGTGGTACTACAAAATGAGCATCATCTTATCACAGAGTGAATGCATGTGGAATCAAACATCAGAAAGGAAGAACTATATGCTATGCTAGGAAGAAACAAAGACTAAAATACAGTAGAGAAAGAGTGGCAGAGGCTGCCCAAGTTCAGAAAGGGAAAATAACATCCTGAAGAAATCAGTCTTAATAAATTATCACTCCTAGAGGAATTGTTTTATACTCTGAAAAGTACTTCTGTGTTTTGATTCACAGCAGCGTGATTAATGGACTCGATTCCGCCCAAGGTAGTGTGTTTAAGCAAAAGGTAAGCACTAAAACCAAAAGCTTGGTATATCTGCAGCTGCCCATTGTGAAGCTGGATTCCCTAAGGAAGAGGCAAAAATTAGTCCAGCTTCCTTTGCAACTATTCAAATGAAATAAAGCAGTTACACTATGATCCATCAGAGGAAACTGCAAGCCCAGCAGAAAGCTGTATTATCCCCAGATAACTTCCTTGCTTATGCCCTCTCCCCCCCAAAACCATCTCAGCTGCCTTAGTCACCTTACTGTGCAATTCACATTAAGAGCCCGCCACTGCAGGTTTTCCCTCTAAGCAGAGATTTGACCTACTGGGTTCAGTTTCTTGCTATGAATGGCCCTTTAAGGTTTTGTCTCCCTCCATGGGTTCTGCGAAACCCAGTATAGCAACAGGATAAGTCTGTTTCTCATGGTGGTTTGAAGGTGCTGATGGTCATTTCTCATACCTCCTGACCAAAACGTTATGTACCTTCAGACACATCCCTGTTTGTTATTAGCTGCCTTATATGCCTTTGTGATAACTTGTATGATCGTACCCTTGCAAAAAAGCTTTAATCTGGTAGAATATGTACTTTGTCAGCTAGAAAAAAAGTGTCTTACCCAGTATTTGGACATACTGCTTGCCAGTTAATTCTGAAGGCCAGTTCCCCTTTGGTGTATGTTGGAGCAGCACTACTCAAATGTTCAGTGCATGAGAGGTGTCTGACCAGAGTTTCTGGGTGAATCAACCTGATTTCCATTTGCTTTAATGTAGGTAGTGGTTTTAAGTCACACAGATGCCGTTCAGCACTCCAGCTTCCTTCAGGACGTATCAGTGATTTACACAAACCCAATTACCCAGGAAGAACAAACTGCCTAAGTATGAAAATAATCCCTTAAGCAGGTGGCACATAAAGGTCTATCAGGTACATTGCTCTGGATCAGCATATGATATACATATGCTTGTCTTCCTCATGGAGATGAGTCAGAGGCTAAAGAGTTTCAGTCCAGAGAGGAACTGAGTATGTATTTTAATTTGCTATATGGTCTTGATTTCTCCTGAGAGGGAGGTAGCAGGGACCCAAAGTCTTATCTGATAGTGCTGATTTCTCAAATCATAATCTGTGGCGTGGAGAGAATCAGGAGAGTAAAAATCACAAGCCCACCAGATAGTGAACGTTGCCCACTTGCTGCAGATAGATGGACTCCACTTTCTCTATGGCTGGTGCTGCTCCCATCCTTCTGTGTTGTTCTGTGCACTGTGCTCCTGTAATTGTTTCTCTTTCTACGTTTCTAGACTACTAAACACTTTAGCTGGAGATTTTGCTTTGTATAGTGCTTTGTTGATGCCATATAATACCTACTGGTCTGTCAATAGTTATTTACAATCTGAAGGAGGGTTCTGAATCTTTGAAACTGTGTGATTTGATCACCAGTACCACGGGAGTGCTGCCTGTGTAAAACACGCTGCTTTGTAGTTGTAGATCTACCTTGGAGATGTGGGTGCTGTGACCACACAAAGTCTATGAGGGGGATGGAAATTCTTGTGCAATCATCATGAGTGTGAATGTGGATCTTCTGATGTTACATGCATTTTTCATGGCTTTTTCTTTTAGCAAGAAGCCTGGCTGTAATACTGGTATCTTGGGCAGGAGAGGGAGCTTTCACTATTGGATGTCACATCATTGTTGCCATTAATTCCTTTGGTTTTGTGAGAGTGAGGGGTGTTGTTGCATTAGAAAGCATGTTTATGGAGATAATCCACTTATCAGGCCAAGAACACATTCTCTCTCTTAACTAGACAACAAATTAGTTCTTTCCTTACTGAGACAGATAATAATGAGTATCCTAACCCAGAGGAACAGAGGAGGGCATGGCCTGAAGGTGACAAGATCAGAAACAAAAGTGGAAGCAGGAGATGAAAAAATGCATTCATTGAAGAATGGCTGCAAAATACAAGTGATCTACTGCAGCAAGTCATTCATCAAGGGAATTTGGCCTTGCCTCACTCTAATCTAGATTGAATCTAATTTAGATTCCAAGCAAGGGATGGGAATCCTTTCCTGAACCAAAACAAGCCTTGCCACCTCCTACCTTTTCATTACTCATCCTTTAATTTGTTTGGGTTTCTTATGTAGGACACTCAGGAAGAATAGCTTAAAGCTGTGTGTGCCTATGCTAAATCTGATGTTATAATCACTGCTTCACTCTGTGTTGGGTTGATTTTTGATGCAGTTACAGCACCTAAAGCTGGTAACATGCCTCTGCCTGGGGCCCTCAGGAGGTTAGGTGTGAATATCTTTCTTTTCTGAGTGCTGAATTACTTGCACTGCTGCTTGGCTTAGTCTGGGGGAGTCTACTTCAGCCTTGGGCTCCAGCAGTTTCTCTGGTTTTCATTCTCAAAATCAGCTCTGCATATATGGTTCATATATACCTACATACAGGAACCAAAACCACTGCAGAAGAAGGGGCTGGGAGGTAGTTCTCTTAATTTTTGAGATGCCATGCTTGCTGACCTACTTTCTGTTCCTGCATTATAAGCTGATAAACAGCAAAGCTTGGCCTTCTAGGCTGTGCGTGTCTGGGAAAGCTAAATGGCATCATTGCTTCCCGGAGGCTTATCAGGACTCCCAGCATCTGAACTGAGGTTGTGACTGTGCTCATGGCCATGGGAGCAAAGTTGCTGCCACGTGGCAGCAAAGTTGCTGGCAGCAACAGGGCTCCGTTGTTGATTCCTTCTTAAAATGTGCTTTTTTCAGAGACTATTTCCTGAGGAGTGAGATGAGATTTGGACATTGATTTCCAGTAGAGACTTCTGTAACACAGAGCATGTCAGGACACTGCCTTGGAGCATGTCCCAAACCATCGTTCCACCTCATCACTTTTTAACTCCCTGCTTGATTCTGTGCCACATGCTCCTCGGTGTCTCGCTATCCTCACTCCTGGAAACCCACTTCTGAGGTGTTTTCTTCCTTATGAGTACTCTGCTGCCTTAGGAAATCTCCTGTGTGTGCATGCTCCATAGCCTGGCCACTGTCTCTGTGCTATAAATCTCGTCATACCTACATCTGTAGTTCCCATGCAACTAATTTGTCTCCTACTGATTCTGAACATGTCTAGATCTGAATAAAGTGGTGGGTTGAGCAGGTTGTTACAGCCCAAAGGTGAAGAGGTTAGCTGCAAGTTCAGGGCTTGGGCAAAACCTGCCTGCAAGCAGCAAGACAGAGCATGGAATGGGAAAATCAAGTGACTAAACAGAGATAGTAAATGGGGCTTGGAAGAGCATTGCAGGGAAAGAGAATCATATGGTGGAGTTGGGCAGATGCCTGTTGAGAATTTGCTGGAAGAAGAGTCAAGTTATTACTTTCCCTGCAGAACTGATAGTATGAGAAGTGATGAAGAGTTAAACTGAACCAGCCCATACATAGTTTATACATCTGAATTCCTAACTGACAGTGAGTTTTCTGCCATCTCTATCTCAGTGCTCATCAGGACCACGTGCCCTGTTTCAGCACTCTTTGCCAGCTTGTACTTGCCAGCCTCCTTATGGAAAGTATTCTAAGCCATGTGAGAGAAGTGGGTGATAAAACACTTAGCAGCAACCAGCTGGTAATGGGAATGCTGCTTCCTTCCCGCTTCCGAGAACTTCACCACAAAACAAGAACCTCTAGCACATGTGAACTACACTGTAGACCGCTTCAGGCGAGGGCTGGGAAGCCTTGTTCTGGTTGCAGTAGGAAATTCTAGTCGAAACCAAAGCTGGGTTGGCCTCATTAGAGCAGGACACAGGCAGCAAAACATCTCCTTTCCCAAGATTCCTTTCTTGTTGCTGAGGTGAGTATTGGGGTCTGCTATTTAATGCACCCAGACACCTTCTGTGCTGTTGTGAACGACCTGCTTGGATAGATGGAGGTAGTGCTTTCCACTGCCAAGCATGAGTTGTGCATGAGTAGACTGGGCCAGAGAAGGAATGCTGTCTGAGAGCTGTTTGTATTGACTCCTCAAAGTGAACTGTGAGCTCTTTTATTCCCTGTGGTAGTGTTTCCACGGGGCTAGGAAATGCTGCCACTCTTAGCATGAGTAGATCCCTTCGGTGGCAATGCCAATGCTCTGATCACAAGTAGAACAAGTCAAGGAGAAAGCTCCTTCTCACAGAAGGGAATTTGTCTGTATTGTATTTTCTAAATGTAATCAGAAGACTTAAATCTTCCAAGCCAGCATTTTGGCTTTGAAACTAAAATAACACACAGGAAAATCTATATGCTGCTAGAAATACTCCTGAGTGCATTCCTTATCAATCTAAGCGTGCATTTGGAATTGTGCCAGGGACTGCAAGACTTCTGTTAGAGGATGCTCCATTTCATGCTTGTTTCTGAGTGTGAGGCATGAATGTGTCTCAAATCAGTAAATCAGCAGAACATGGAGTCTGTTTATAGAGGACTGTAGCTCTTTCAATATTTAATAGTTTGCAAGTCATTAAATTCAAATGACAATGCCCCAGGAAGGACAAATGTATGGGAAAGGGAGGAAAAAACCATAAAGTATTTAATTCTGAGCTATGACCAAGGGGAAAGCTGATTTTATGACTGGATTTGTCATTTGAAAACACAAGGGCAAGGCTTTCAGTACTTAAAGAACTAAATGGTTCCTGTTTGGGTACTGGCACCCAAATGTTCCAACAGTGTGAGACAAGATATGGGAAAAAACAGACTGTAAAGCTTTGCCTAGAAAGGAAAATGGGGTGAGAAGTTTTTGCTGAGCAAGATGCATACGGAAAGAGAAGGGCTGCTATTGCCAGGCAAGGCCATGTGTGATCATGGGACAGCAATGAAGTTACGGGGGTCAGTGGTGGGGTGGAGGCTCCATAACCTGGTCATTAAAACAGGAAGCAGGAAGTTAAGAGCCCTCACCTCAACCCCAGTTGTAATCTGTGGCCTTGAGCAAACCACTTCACCCCAATCTACCCTGGTTTCTGCTCTTCCTCATGGCAGGGAAGATTTCAGGGGAACTGGATGGTAAAAGACTTTGTTGGTTTACGGATGTGCATGTCTGCAGTACCCACTGAAATCAGAAGCAGGTGCAGAACTGACCCTACTGGTCTTTCTAATGCTGCATTTCAATTCAGCATTTATGGACCCCACAGTACTTAGGAAAAGAAAATTCATACTTAATACTCTATTACAGCTTACCAGCACATTTCTTCCTAAATTGAAACAAACTTATATCTTCTGTTGAGGATGTGTGAAATATCTTCATGCTTTTGCCATCACTACATCTCAGGATGTGCTTGATTTCTTCCTTTCTTAGAGGACCAACCAGTGTTGATACTTACTTATGTGTTGCTGCTCCTAGATGCTGGGAAAGGGTGGCGATGTCTGTGGTGTATGAGAAAAAGGCTATTTATAGAACAAACGTCTTTGTTTGGAAGTGTCATTCCTTGTGTGGTTTACATCAGGATGGGTGTAGGAGGAGGAAAGATTACTGTCAGAGCACAGGGAGTTGCCCTCTGTAGTCAGCAGTGCAAACCCCACTGAGCATCTTGCACCACGGCTGTCTGGGAGCAAGGAGTAGCTGCACAGGGAGAACAGTTACATGCAGGAGATGAGAACATAGTCCTTGCCAAGCAAATGGAATATGTTTAAGTGAGAATGTCTGTCAGGGCTCTGTTTTACAGTGCACAGCTTGGGGTTTAATACAGTGACATTTCTGGCATAAAGCTTATGGATTTTATAGAAGTTAATTTTGTCTCTCCTCCAAAGGCTTTGTTCATAGACAGCCTTGATGCTATATAATGTCTTGGGGTTTTAGAATGAAAATGGTACTTCCAAAGATGTTTTTACTCAAGGACTGTTTACATTGCATCCCATTAACTAACTACTGCGAGCATCCTGAGAGCATGAATGGTCAGAATTTGACAGCTCATGCACTGTTAGGGACTGGTGACCCTGGTTAGTACCATTGGAATGGAAATGAGTATGCCTCTGCTTAATGGGTCACAGAAGTAGCCTTTCACCTCGTTCTTACTGGGCATTGTGGCCATGCGGATGGCTTCCAACATAATCACTTTTATATAAAGGGATATATGTATGTCTTTTGAAATGGAATATATATGCATGGTGGTTTTTTTTTTATAGCATTCTCTCTGATACCATTAGCATGATACCTTATCAAAAATCAGTTGTTACCACTCAATAACTGTATCTGGACAAAGTTCCTATGGTGCTGAATCTATAAAAGATATAAAAGAAAAAGAGATTATAGTCCAAGTGCTTCTCTGTGTTGATTATTCAAATGTGTTCATAAGAATAGCAATAAGGAAAATGTTACACAAGTTGCAGATAAAACTTAACTCTCTTCAGAACAGCAAGCTTCTCTCAAGTACAAGTAATAAAAAATGGCTTTTTTAATACGAAGCTGTAGTTATAATAATGGCCTTCTGGAAACGTTGAGCCAAGATTGTGTATTTCTGCATGTGTAAGAGGGATTGAAGAGCGAGCATGAACAGTGTCCCTTGTTCTTGAGTTGGACAGCCCCATCTCCAGCGCTAGAAGGAAACTGTTTCTATTCCCAGAGTAAGTCCCATCCAAAAAGTCTGGTTTTGTTTAGGTTTGAAGGTGGGCAGGTGATAATGGCACTGGACCATTAGGACCAAGGATTCCTCCTGAGCTTCATTAATCCTCCATACACTACTTGCAGTTTATCCAAATCTTTAGTCCTTGCCTGAACATAGACTTGAGCTGATGACCTGGTTTCAGCTGACCTTGAAACAAGCACCCTCTGTGACCTTCAAGCAATTACATGACTCAGCTGGCTGCTCTGTCTGCTGGCTCTGGAGCCAAGGTTGCTTTAGATATGCTCTATTCCAGGGCTGCTGGTGCAATTGAGTTATTCCTTTTGCCTTCCAGCTTGTCTGATCTCATGGACTTTCTGATTTCTTAGTACTTTATCTTAAAGAACTTGCTGATGTCTGGCAGCAATACACTGAAATCTCTACCTGTTATCAACAGTTATGGATTCATCCTTCTCCGAGCATTGGGTGTTTTACTGATAGCCAGTGCTTTATAAAGTCTGTAGTTTCTTGTAAAAAGTAGTGACCGACTCTAAATGGTTACTGCGTGCAATAAATTCTATTACTGTGTAGTGTCCTCTCTGCTCAGTGTAAACATGGGGAGGAATTTCTGCATCCCTCTGGCTTTTATGGCGTCACAGAAATCTAATTCTGAAGCCCACATTGAGCTGGTCCATCACTTAAGTCCTTCATGGCTGAATGCTTTTAGAATTTGACAGGCACCAACAAAAGAACTGTTCTGGTTTTTTCATGCTTTTGCTAAATGGGGAACTTTAGATCTTTGGGGTGAAAGGGGAGTATTTGCACTTGCACACAAAGTATTAAGTATTGCAGCTGATTTGGTCACCATGTGTGACCTTAATGTAGGTTTGTACCCCTGTTCTCTAAGAGAAGTGATGTACTTCTGCTGTTTCACAGTTACAGGGGGAAAAGGTGGAAGTGATGCAGACACATCATCTATTTGTAGATAAATTAAAGGAAATCAGTCAGTCACTGGCTGGGACACTGAAGAACTTCTGGCCATTAAATCATGGCACAGAAAGGCTATACTGAGCTCTTTGTCCAGCATCTCGTCTGTGATGGAGCCTCTCTGAGGTGAATAACACCAGTAATAACACGGATGACAAGTGGCTGCAGGTAGAAAGACGTGGGGAACGCAAACAGTGGCACTGTTTCTCTGGCTCTACGATCTGTGTTGCCCGAGCTACTTACAGGAGCAGAGGAGCTCGGCTGTGTCTGCGCTGCAGAGGGGACAGCGCTATCTGCTGGCTTGGCAGGATTGGTGCCAGGGTGCTCCAGGGTTGCACAGCGCCAGGCACGTTCCACATCCTGCCTGTAACACACACGTACATACATAACATGTACGCACACATACATGTGCATGCATACATGCTCTCTTTCCCCCATTGCCCCTCCTAGGGATCTCTCCCTGTAATCTCTCCTTTCCCACACACTATTTGGCCTCAGGATGGAAACCTACAATTGCTCTAAATCGGTTTGGTTTTATGCTGGTTGTTTCTTTGTTTAACGTTTATAAACCAACAACTAAAAGTAAGCAAACTATTGCAGAGTACCCAACAGGAGAAGATGCCTGCTCAGATGCTAAAGTGCTACTGAGAAATAGTGGGTTTGAAGGAGAAAGTGATAGTTTACAGATTCAAAGCTCTGTGTAACTTCTGCTATTGCGAGCAGCACCTTTGAATCTCAGCGGGGAGGTGTTCTCCCTTGTTTTACATACATGCTTGTTGTTTTAGATGAAAAATGGTGCCAATTGTGCTACTATGAAGAGAAAGTTGAAACCCCACAAACAGCAGGTGCAGAACAGAGCCAAAGCCCAAACAAGTTTCTCTTTCACAATGGGAGATTTGATTCTGCGAGACAAGAAGTATACCTGACCCAACCTTCCCAGTGCAAAAAAAGTCTCTTGGAATGCTTCGTATTTCCTGGATGCCAGTGAAAACAAACCACGTTTGAGTAGCAGCCCGGAGCTGTCTGGTGGGGTATTTGGATATTAACTTAAAGGTGTCTATCCATGCTTATTGACAGCTGGGAGGAGATTCAGCCTTGTTCACTATTAAAGCAGCCAAGCAGCAGCTACCTCTTTAGCCAAGGTAAGATAGTACTACTTGCTGAACAAGCTTTTCTTTACCGAAATGCAGTCATGGCATGGTGCTAAAATAATTGATGCCTTTATGTCTTTTACTAGCAGTAAGAATTCAGAAATTAAATGAGCAAATGTGAATGAATATGTGTGGCAGTCTAACACGTTAATGGGTTTTCATCCCCTGCTAAAGTGAATGGGCTGAGGAGAGGCCTAAAAGCATGTCTGTGAAAGTGCCACCTCATTAGACTCCAGCTTGGTAAAACAGCACTTCAGTTACAGCACACAAAGGCTGGCCTGTGTGCATGTGTGCTGCTTGATTTCATTGGCATTGAAAATGGAAAACAATACTCCAAAAGTACCTGGACCAACACCAGGGCTTAATATTTCCAGGATGTACACAATAGCATGTCTCTGAACATGGCCTGTATTAACGGTCTGAAAAATGTGGGTGTTTAGTTACTGACCACAGAGTGTTAGTAATGTGCAGGAATGTACCTAGTGTGTTTCCTTGGTGTAGAGGGGAGAATTTGCAGCCCAAACCTTGGAGCACATCAGCTGCTCAAAGCGATCCAGGACCCCAGCCCTCTGTGCATGTGCAGGCTTTGGCTTAGGCAAAACTCCTCTGTTTGAGGCAGTGTTTCTCTGACAGGGAGCGTCGCTCTGGAAAGCAGGAAAGGCTCACAGGCAACTCAGGCAGTCTGCTTGGCAAGGCAGCTCTTGTTCACATATCAAGTTCAATATCTTGTTCTAATATCCAGTGCTCAGTCCTGAAAGGAAAACAGTTCTCAGAGCCAAGGAGAGATAGAGGCATGTTGAACAGCCTGTGTTTTCTCTGGGAGGTAAGGGTGGCAAAGGGCCCATGCCTTGTGGGTCCTCAGTGAAAGCATACAGGAAGAGCAGCCAGTGTTAAAGGGTCAGAATATTGCCCATCGGAACAGAATCAGCCTCTTCCACACGCATGAAGGAAGAAGCTAAGCCAAGCTCAGGTAGCAGCAGTAATCCAAGTGGCTAGAGGTCATGCAGTGTGTCTGTAACAGAAAACAAGAGCTCAGTATGGAGCACAGCTTTCAGGAACCATAGTGGGATGCACATGGAGAACCCCTCTCTGCTGCACAGGGAAATAGATCTGGCTCAAAATGATGCAGCACAATTGCAGGCAGGTATTTGTGTGGTCACTTGGGGTACCTGCATCTTAAAAGCATCACTGGGGACCTGCTTTCTTGAGTATGGGGCAGGGGGACGACACACAGGGCATGCAATTGGGGGTAGGTGCGCCTGAAGACAGGAGGCCTGGTCACAGCATTGGGAAATCAGCTGGAAAATGCCACCCTGCAGATGCAAAGATGTGTGAAAAGCATAGCTGGATTCTCTGTACTTTAGAGGACATTATGATGAGGATCCAGGTGATGGCAAGTACATGGAGCTGCATTTTAAAACTTGAGTGGGAAAAAGGGAAAGCTGAATGAGCTTTTGTAACCCTACAGGCACCCTGTAAAGGCAGCTAAGGAAGCCTTGCCTTGCTGAGGATTTCTGTGTGTGGGAAGGATGCCTACATCTATTACATTCAGCATTTTAACATTGGTATACATTATCCTGTAGGACTCACCTGCAAATCATTCCTGGTCCCATACCAGGCAGAGGCTGCTCTGTGGGAACAGCAGTGTAAAGGGTGCTCACTGCATTTCTCTGCTCTTACATCTAGCACTTGTGCATCAGGGGCTTGCACTGCTCTTCCTTGGCTGTTGCACAGCTTTGGTGGCCTTGGTGTTGGGATGGACGTGTAGGAGCAGTTGGTACGGGGCTGGGTGTGAGCTGGCTCCTTGCTGTGCAAGGAACAAGCTTTGCTGGTGTTCAGCAGCACAGTAAAGAGAGTGTTTGCACTGACACGAGCTGATGTGATTGTGGATGGCAGAGGAAACTGTCACAGGGAGGCTTTGTGGTCCCCCTCCCATAGCCTGGCTCAGGGACCACGAGAGTGAGGATTAGCAGGGGCAGGGTGCTGAAGTTATTTTTACCTCCTTGTCCTGTTGTGCCTGTACAAAAGTACCAGCCTTTTTTCTTTTCCCTTTTTTCCTCCCAGTTTCTTCCCTGTGAGGCTTAACTGGGTGGGTTGCCATGGCAACCCCTGCACGATAACTTAGGCTGCTCCTTGCAGCATTCAAGATTTCTTTCTCAATGTTCAGTCCCCTGAGTGTCAAAACGGTTTTGCACTTCATGGTGTGCCAAGCATCCTCCATCCCGAGCGTTGTGCCCATCCTCCAGCCTGGTCACTTGAGGCATCAGGGCTGTGTTGGAGCATGAAAGAGAAGTTGCACAGCCTTAGCTTGAAGAAATATGTGCTCTCCATCTCTTTCACAGCACACCAGGGCTGAAAATTGACACACGCTTTCCACATAGCATCCCGTTTATTGCAAGTTTTCCTCGAGAGGGCTGGGCACTGTTTGTTTCCTGTTGAAAATGGGCACATGGAGATGTTGGAATGGTTCCCAGCTTAGCCCACATTATAGCAAGAATGTAAGTATCTTATCATTTCATTCTAAACCCATACAGTGTCCCTGAATAAGTCCAGAGAAGTTCTCATTAAAACCCAACACAGATTCTGGACTGACTGCAAGTATTTAAGTTAAATCACCCTTGGTTTGGTCTGTAGTACAGGAGACACGCAGTACATGAAGCATGAAGACTCAGCTTCTCCAGAGCTGAGAGAGAGGATGTGATTTCCATTTGCTTCCTGACCTGTGGCTTTTGGTGTTATAGTCCACCTAAACCCAAGCCCATTTTCTTCACCTCTGAGCCCAATTTCCCTTATTTAAGCAGCAGCTCGAACACTGGTCTAACATGCAGTGCTTGAGGTCTGCACATGAGCGGTTCTGAAGGACAACTCACTGCTGGTTTAGGATGCTTGTCGCTGTGATTTGCATTGGTTGGCAGGTGAGTGTTGGAGTGCCTAGGATTAGAGGAGGAAAAGGCTTTTGCTTCCTCTTAATCCTCTCAGAGCCCCTCTCTCCCTGGCAGGATTCTCTGTAATAGATGTAATTAGAGCAGGCGTAGCACGAACAGCACAGCTCTGCTGATCCGGGCTCTGTGTTTTCTTGGCTTCCTGAGAACAGATGTGATTTCCACGTCCTGAAAGAGCTGGTTGTCAAGCGAGATAGCCGGGGACATTGTCCAGTAGCTCCTGTGTCTATATAAAACCCCCCAGCAGCTCCCATCCACCATGCATGGACTGGATTGTTCCAGAAGAATTGGGAGCAAATCCTGTGCCTCAGCCTTTGTGGTGAATATAGTGAGGGGCAATGGGAGAAAAGGAAATGACTTCAGGTAGGAGGCTACATCCTTCCCTTGTCTCTGGGTATCGCAGCTGCCAATTTGTCTTCCTGTGGAGGAAAGTCAGATTGAAAGATGTGGATATTTGTGATGGATGGCTCCTAAGCTGGGAATTGGAAGCATGTCGCTGGCATCTGCAAGCCACCAACTCTCAAGCTGTCACTGGAGACACATTAAATGGGTATTTCCTTTGAATAGCAGCAGAGTGGGCTTGGGTTGGAACTCAGAACAGGGCAGAGTAACCTGCCCAGTCAGTACAATGAAGCAGAACAAGGAACTGGGAAGTTGCCCTTAGCTGGGAATTACTTGGAGTTGTCACAGTAGGCTATATAGGGCGAGGTGGAGGCAGTTGCTGTGTGTGTGGTTATTGGCAGGTGATGAATGCAGCTTTGCTGCTACGAACATGATGTCTAGGAATAGCGTTGGCTGCCTTTGTTCTGTGCCTGCTGCACTTCAGCAGTGTTTGTAGGGACCAGAATGGCTGCGTGTGCCCTTAGCACCAAGGCCGAGCCCACCACCCGCAGCAGTGCGCCCAGAGCTTTCTGATGGCTGCGAATTCATGTTTGGGTGGGTCTCTCCATCTGCTCTCTGAGTGTTGGCACTGCTGCTTGCTCATGTGTCGTTCTCTGATGAGGTTGCTCAGGTTTAATTCAATAGATTGGGCTGTTTGTCAAGCTGCCATCAGAGCAGATGCTTTAGGAGGAGGGAGCGCTTCATTTTCCCCTCTACGTCCACAGTGACCTTCAAAGTTGGAGAAGCACAGTGGACCTATGCCAGGAAGAGAAAGCCCAGCCTGGCGCTGGCATTAAACTCGTCCACGAACAGGAGGAGAGAGGATTTCCCACTATTTCCCACTGTGACCTTCAGCGCGGCGTTAAACCCATCAGAGCCGGAGGCTCGTCCGTGACCCCCCGGTGCCAAGCAAGAGGATGCCCCCAAAGGGGCTGCGGGGCCGGGCGGTGGGAGGGAAGGAGGCGGCGGCCGCGCATGCCCGCGGCGGGCCGTGCCCCCCGCCCGGGCTCAGGGGCTCCGCGCAGCCGTCGCGGTGCGAAGGCGCCGCCGCCACCTGCTGCTGCTCCGCGGCTCCGCCCCGGGCCCGGCTGCGGCTCTGCCCGCGGCACGGCCCTGTCCGTGGTGCTGCTGCTGCTGCTGCCGCCGCCGCCGGAGCCCAGCCCCAGCCGCCGCCGCCCGTATCCTGTTGCGCCGGGGCCGCGGCTGGGAGCGGAGGAGCAGCGCCTTCCGAGGGAGCCTCTGCCCTGATCGAACAATGGCTGCGCTGCCCAGGATGCTCTGTGCATCCTCGGTCGTGTTGGTGGTCTGGGGTAGGTGCTTTCGTTCTGTGTTGTCTGCTTCGGTGCTTGTCACTCGTAGGGTGCTGCTGCTTGCAACAGCCCGTATCAAGACCAGCCTTCGAAGTGGCTTTTTGTATTTGCAAGGGAGGTTCATGAAGAGCTGGTGTGAATGGAATGGAGTTAGTGTGAGCAGAGAAAATGCATTACTGCTTAGCAGACACAGGGCATGAAGCGTGTGCTTTAATATGCATGCAAGTTCTTTCCCGTTGCCTTTCTGCTGCTGTTGTGAAATTTGCAATGTAATTTACTGTTTGGTTACCCCAGGGTATGCAAACTGTGGGGCAGTGCTCGTTTTCCATGCAGCGTGACCTGGAGTAAATAAGTTTATTGCAATCACAGTTGTTCTCCTGCAAGCAGGAGAAGGTTGGTTTTGCCAGTACAGCCACATCTGATGAGCACGTAACCTACAGCTCCATGTGTGGGTGCGTAGCTCTGCATTCAAAGCTAATTTAACCGGAGCAAAGCACGATCCAGGAGCTGCTTCCTTAGTTCTCCTAGAAAGCTGGTGCTACCCACGGAGCTGGTAGTCCAGGAGAACTGGAATCCCGCTATGTCCTGGGATAATACAATGCTTGAGAGAGGGTTAATGGTATCTCAGAGCTGGGGAGGAGGGAGCAGGCAGCAAAGTCAGCACCTTCAGTGAGCTGAACTCTGGGCTCCAGAGGCAGGATTGGACAGCAGAACCCAGTATTATTTAGCCCAAGGAACAACTGTCAGCAGGGATTTAGTCTAAGACATGGTGCTGAAGCATTTCTTTTCTCATCAAGTAGCTCCACAGACAGTGCTTTTTGTCTTTGTATGAGCAGCATGTACAGCTGCCAGTGTGAGCACAGATCTAATTGGAAGCATTTGAACAAGAATGTGTGTAAAACCAGTAACTGCTCCTGCTGCCACCTTTACTCGGGTCCAAGCCCCTCGGTTCCCTGTACTGCTTATGAAACCTAGAATGCTTCCACGTTGCCAGATGAAAACATCCAGCCCGTTTCACTGAGCACAGTGAGCAAGCTGTCCCTCCACGCTTGAATTCTGGGCTTTCTCTCCTACCAGACTGTAATTGCTGCTGGAGCAGGAGCATGCTCAGCATGCATGGAGAGAAGCAACAATGCCTCCAAAGTGGCATTAATTACTATGGGATGGATTAAAGTTGTGGCAAAGCAGATGCTGGAGGGGTGAATCTGCATGAAGTGATCACCCTCTGTTAATTATTGTGAATTATTTATATCTCAGAAAGGGAAGGTTGGTAAAAATTGACATTTGAGACTTACCTGTTGTCAGGCAGAGTTAGTAATGAATCAGTTTCCCATTGGGGATGATGTGATGCTGAGATGTGGATAACGGATGTCTCTCTAACTCCATCTTACACTTCTTCTCTGCTGCTCCTTCTCCCTAGCTGGTTTTTGTTCTGCAGTATGTGTTGAAGTTCCATCAGAGACAGAGGCAGTCCAAGGAACACACATGAAGCTGCTCTGCATCTCCTGCATGAAGAGGGAAGAGGTCACAGCCAACACAGTGGTGGAATGGTTCTACAGGCCGGAAGGTGGAAAGGATGAACCTGTATGTATGCTTGGTAGCTGAGCCTTTGTGTAATAGATCTTGCTGTGAAACACAGCCCAGGGAACTCATGTGAGAGAAGCCAAAAGGTATTTATGAGAGTGTTTTTCCTGTGGCAAGATCCCCAAGGAAGGCTGTAAAGAGAAGGAGGGAAACCCAAATGTGAGCAAAAGCTTTTACTCAAAGCCTATAGAAATGCCCAGTAAGGCTGCTTTCATATCATAGAGGAGAAACGAGCTTGTAAATCAGCTCTTGGCTGCAGATCTCCACTATTTCTGCAGCATTCTCAACCAGAAGTTCTACAGCACTGATTCTAAGCAGTAACTAAAGTGTCCTTTTCTTGCTTACCTGATTTCCACTCTTGGGCACAGCACTGTGACACCAGAGAGTTCCTTATGCCAGGAAAAGCTAGAATCTGTGGTTGAGTTCAAACATTTGTGGTCATACATATATGAATGTGAATTTCCAGTTCTGTCCCTTGAATAGATGAAGTCAAGCTTGTAAGGAAATCAATTAGGGAAATAGAAGTATGGAGTATAACCCTTGGCTATATCTCCCTTCTTAGGACAGTTCTGAATCCCAAAGCTTGTCTTTGGAGGTTAAACTGAACTGTGATAATTCTGCAGGACAGGATTCACTCTTTTGCCTCAGAAAGCGGTGGTATCCTCACCCTGGGAGGATCTATGTGACTTGGTTTGGTGGATCCCTGTTTAGGAAAAGGTAAAATTTGTTTTCAGAGAGAATCCAAGTGAGAATTGTAGAGATGAGCACCTGGAATTCAGGAAGGAATGGCAAATGGAGAGTAAGATAAAGGCTGAGTGCACGTTGTTTGTTTCTAGCTATTTTATCTAAGTATGAAGCATTAGATCAGTGGTTGCATTTCATCAAAATTGAGCTGGGCCAGGCAAGAAGGCAGATACTCTCCTACTGCCTGGGAGCTAAAGGGACCACACTGAGGAATGAGATGGGAATCCACTTTTAGTGACCTGGGTGTTATATTTGCCGGTGGAAACACAAGGAATACTGATGAAAGTGAGCTGGGGTGGGCAGGGAAATGATGGGGCTGTGGTCAGTCCAAAACTTGGAAGGTCGCAGAGCTACCGAAGCTCCGTTCTTCTGATGCACCATTTCCACGCTGTCGTTTTCATCCCACATCACTTCCATTTCAGCTGAATACCACAGGGCTTACCAAAAATGTCTGTTTCTCTTTGCTGTATTTATTCCGTGGTTCCTTCTTAGGATGATCTTAATGCGCAGTGACTGACAGGCTGGCACGAAGACTGCTTTGTTTTTAGTTCCACTGCTGATTTTTGCATCATTGTCCACATGTGACTTTTTCTCTGCCTTATTTTTAATACCTCTGTGATGGAGGTAATTCAGTTTTCTATCTTCTGCAAAGATTTTGAGGCAAAGGATGGTGGAATATGAATAGCTTCTGTTACCAAGGAAGCCTAAGCCTGGAATGTACATGTGTGTAGCTCGAGGGTGGTGATGTTCCTTGCATATGCTGTGCTGTTGTCTGAGATACGAGTCAGTGATTAATCAGAAATACCCTTTCCCCCCAGATCTATGAGTACAGGAAAACCAACCATGAGTTTCCAAGCCGCTTCAGTGGCCGGTTGCAGTGGAATGGGAGTAAAGACATGCAGGACGTCTCCATCACTGTGTTAAATGTGACCTTGAACGATTCGGGTATCTACACATGTAACATCACCCGGGAGTTTGAGTTTGAGATTCACCGGCCTCTCTTCACAAGCTCCAGACTGATCCACCTCACTGTGGTGGAGGAGGGTATGAAGTGTTGTGCTTTAACTCATCAGGCTTACCTCTATCCAGGGAGAGAGCTTTTCATCATGTTGTAGGAAAGGGGTGACTGAGCTGCCAGAGAATTGTGCCTGTCTTTGCAGCAACAAACACTACACAGGGCTCAGGAGGAGAGACTTGCGTTTGTTTGCTGGCTGCAGCCTCTTTGTAGGCTCAGAATGGTTGTGTGTGGATGTGGGAAGTTACAAGGAAGCCACAGCACAGCCTTTGCCTGTGTGTTTGATGTGTGGATGTGGGAAGTTACAAGGAAGCCACAGCACAGCCTTTGCCTGCGCGTTTGATTCCACTGGAAACAAGCAGTGGGATCACTGCTACTGTATTCTGATGGCAGGATCCTGCCTGTTCCCTCTCTTTTGCCCCCTCGTAGTGAAGTGGCAGCTGGGTGCTAAGGTGGATTGGGAAGGATGGCGCGAGGGTGGAAATCGTCACTGGAACTGCCGTGCTCCAATCACTGCATGTAACTGATCAGAGGTTATTTCATTTTCCTAACAGCTGGAGAAGACTTCACCTCGGTCATCTCTGAAATTATGATGTATATTCTTCTGGTCTTCCTGACCCTGTGGCTGCTGATAGAGATGGTCTATTGCTACAGGAAAGTCTCCAAGGCAGAGGAAGCTGCCCAAGAAAATGCGTAAGTGTGAAATCTATGTCTGCTCCCGACTGTACCAAAGAGTTTCCTACTGGGAGCATCTCCTACAGGTGACATTTGTTAACATAGAGATACTTACAGGCATTCAGTATCTCTGTGAGGGTGGATGGACCCACACTGTGGTCTGCATAGCAGCACTGAAGTTATGTATTCCTCTTTTCCTCCAACTACAGGACAGACTATCTTGCGATTCCATCAGAAAACAAGGAAAACTGTGCTGTGCCTGTGGAGGAATAGCAGAGACAAGTTAGCAGAATGAACGGCACCAAGGTAGGTGATGAAGAAACAGTCCGCTTGTGTCTCAACCTTTCAGCCTTACTACAGCTGGTTGCATATGTGTGGGGCTGGGAAAAAGGTGAATGGGAGACTCCTGCAGTCTGGGTGTGCTCTTTCTCTGGAGCTTCCCCAGTGACATTAGAAGCAATATAAGTATCTAGGTGGTAGGTGTACTAGTGTTACTTCAAACCCTGAATCAACATGTTTGCTTTCAGGCCATGGTGTAATTACTCCTCTTTTGCCCATTCCTGTTGAATGGGGAATAGTCACTGTCCCCTGTGGACGCAGAGCTGTGCTCAGAGACATGTAAGAGCACTGTCTCCAATGAAAGCATCTGCTAGGAACGACTTTGTGGGAAAAGACCAAAATCTAGATCTTTTAAAGTCCTGTCCTGCTAGTTACCATGCTAACTGTATCATGATCCTCACTTCTGTAAGGTCAAATGACTCGTGCTCCAGGAGGAATTCTCTCCATTGCAGGGGCTCTGAAGACAGAAGGACCGCATCATGCCAGCCAGGTTTGAGGGGGAGCTCTGAGCCGTCGGGAGGAGATACGGGGAAGTGTAAATTCTCTTCCATTTGCCTTGGACTCTGTACAGCCTTGACTTTGGCCTCATGACTCCATTCTGAGCTGCCAGCCCATTTGCTAAAGGACTCTTCTTTTGAAGCATGCTGAGCAAAGGGCACAGGGGTGCGGGCAGCACGGCTCCTTCCCAAGTTTCTGTTCCATCATCAAGTTAATGGCTTTGTAAATGTCAAGTGTCATTTCTTAGCTGCTGTCACCACCACCTTTATTTGCTAACTATGCTAGTTCTCCATTGCAGAGATAAAGGGTATGTATGTCATGATACTCTGACCTATGAGACTGGGAATGAGCTCATCTTAGGGTGATGTTCCACCATGTCTTACAGCCCAAGCAGTCTTATTGGTGTTAAAACAGGAAGAATTTAATTAAGTAGTTGTTGCTTGGCAAGTTGCTCTGGACTTTGGGCTGCCCATGCACAGGTATGGTAGGATGAGGACTGTGATGGTGTTAGAATGAGTTCCCCTGTGCCCTGGTCACACTTGCTCTTGGAGGAGGGAACTGAGACTATAGAGCCTGAAGTATCCCTACTTCAGGAAGCAGTACTACGTAAGTATAAGAATCCCCTGTATCCCCCCCTTTTCATTTAGCAAGCATCAAAAGCCTTAGCTCCTTCCTTTTGCCTTGCATAGCAGGTTTACTCCTCAAGTGCACAGACACACAGGGATAGGAATAATCTGTGAAGCCACGTTCTGCGACAACAGGCAAGTAGGCAAAGCAGTCAACAGGATGCACAGCCCTCACAGGAAAGCTTTGTAAAATGGTAGTGCTGTTAGTAACTGAGTCTCTATATTCTATAATGCAGCACCACCTAGAGGAATAGACACCACGTTTATTTTTTCCTAGTTAGTAGTATTTCTTGTTTGTCACAGCCACGGGTTTGAGTAGTTGGCATTCATTGCAAGTGATTCACTGCTGCACGGGCATCCCACTGGATATTCAATGTTTCCCATGCAAACCTACCTTTTCAGTTGTAGTGGCTGTTTCTGGCCTCAGATGTAATCGGTCAAGCTCAACAACTAGGATTACAAAAAGGGAATAAGGCAGAACTGGCCAGGGTGGAATTGTACCTTAAGACCAAATGGGAAAGGTTTATTTTTACATCTAGTAGACGTTGTTACATCCCTGCTGCAATGGAGCCTCTACTGCTTGCAAGAGTTGACAAATTCTGCTACACTGACCGCTTCTAAATAGTTACCAAGTGCTTGTGAATCCAGGCATGCTTCCCACATACGGAATTTCCCCTGCTTTGTTCTGCTGCTTTTTGTGTGTTGCTGAAATCACAGAAATTACTCCGTTTGTAAGTCAGGCCCGGGCCAGATTTCCAACTGGCAGGCATTCAAAATTCCCTTTTTGGAATGGGTGTTACCTTCAGTAAACCACCACAGCACAGCCGCCGCCATAGGATCGCTCTCACGTCCACAGCTGAGTCTGGCAATGTGAGCACGTTTTCCAGGCACTTGTAGTCTGGAAGCACACTTGCTCCTTCGAACAGAGTAGCCTGAAGGGGAAAAAGCAGCTCCTTGTTCAGCTGCATGTCTTCATTTTGGACATAATCCTAACTCTAAACCCACAGCACCAGACAAGGGACTAGATGGTAACTCTGGAGTACCTGTCACTGACCACGGCGTTGACGCCCGCAGTGATTCTTAGGTAAGGCCATGTAACCTCTCTCCCACTTTGGCTTTGCTCCTCAGCCCCCTGAAGCATTGATAACCCTCTGGTGTCATAATACGAACTCAAAAAAGGGGTAAACTGAGAACTTGGTGAGAGCTACCTCACCAAGGAGGTGAAGAAGTGCCATCCTCTCCTCCTGCACCTTTAGTATCTTACACGCATCTTCTTAAGATGCTTTTTCTTGGACGTATCTTTCACTTTTCCAGTTCCTGCAGACAGATATTGTCCTGTGTTGTTCTAGGCAGGAGAAAATGGTGTGTAAACAGAGCAAAAAAGGAACAAAAGCGATTTTTCAGGGGTGGTGGTGCTGGATGAGATGGTCCTGGCTGGTGTCTGAAAAGACTCTCTCTGTACTTGGAAATGACAGAAGAGACTTCAGAATAGGCAGGATAATAAAAAGAACAAAGCACTCACGAGTCGCGCTGCTTGTTTGATAGATTTTGTTTTAATTTATACTGTACTTCCATTGTACTAGCTACTTTACATTAAGGTTTGGCTGCACAGCCTTTACAACTCCTAGGTTCTAGCAGGTAAGTTTCATTATCATTCTACCGCATTCTTGCGCACAGCGCAAAGTTTATGACAGTTAGACAACTCCTAAAATGAAACCGCGGGGTCCTCCCTCCCCACCCCAGAGTTCATCTTAGTGCTACAGGCCCTAGCCAACAGCCCCCCACCTCCTGGGCTCAGGGGGAACCCCATAAGGGGTGATTGTACCCCTCGTTCCGTGCCGATGGGATGCAATTCCCGTCAAGTCGCAGTTACACACAGTAGTTAGGTTGCAGTATCCAGCGCCTCAGGTGAGGAGAACATGCTCCCAGGTTTATAACAGCTTTACCCGGCCCCTGGAGCATACGATGGGAGAAGGATGCCACCAGCATGGTCACGTCCTCGAGGAGCTACAGCCCCGTGATGCCACTCCTTGTAACGCTGTGATGGTTCTGCTGCTCCTCTCTCTGCCCCGACCAAGAGCCAGGTTAGTGCTACTGTATCTGCTCCATTAAGTGCTGTCCTGATGGAGGTGGGCTTATGAGGATGGGGAACGAGGCACGGGTGGCACAGGCTCCACCTCTTTGCAGGATAAAGATGCTGTTTTGTAACAGGTGCTCTCCCAGATCCCATACCCGGGGCAGACTGGGGCCAAAACTGAGACACAACCAAATGGCTCTAGAACCTGAGCTGCACGTTAGTTTTATTCCCTAACTATTCTGGATGTTTGGGTTGGGGAAGGTGGCCATTGAACGTTAGCAATGGAATTGGCCTAAATGAGTGAGGTAACAGAAACGGCCAGAGGAGGTACCTCCCTGAGCCATGTGCAAATATAATTCCTTCAGCAGAAGGAAGTCCTTTTCCCTACTGAACAAAAATAAAACACATTCACTTAAAGAGCATACAGACTGCAGCAAGGGAAGGCGAGCAGGGACAGCACCAGGTCAGTCCATCTGTGACGCAGGGAATGATTGTCCAGCAGCAAAGGTGTGAAGGGAGAGGGAAAAGCCATAGCAAGCACTGCAGAACATGTGTAGGAGAGGAAGACATGGCACGTCACCATGCTGGGGAAAGCCCATGCTGTCTGGCTAGATGGGAAATAATCTCAGTCAAGACACGAAGAGATTATTTGGCCAGTGTGCACATCTAGAGTAAGGTATTATGGCACAGAGAGACTCATGCTGCTGAGATCAGAGCATGCCGGGCAGGGAGAATGGATCCTCTTGGGAACTATACTGACATGAATGTTCTGTGAGCCACTTACCTCAGGTGCTTTGGTTTCAGAGTCTCTGTTTCAGTATTGTTCTAAGCAAGCCCCTGCCAGGTATTTAGTGCTGAGGCTGTCTGAAAAGACTATGCCAGCGTCCACCTGACTGTGCTATGATGACTGGCAGAGATCCCATTGGAAAGATCTCAGGAGTCCAGCAGGAAGCGCTGGTCTGTGGGATGGCAGCAGCTGCCTTGACAAAGGTGACTGAATCACCTCCCCTCAGCCAGTCAAAGTGTGTGCTACTGACTCTGCTTTTCCACATGCTGTGGAAGTCCTACGTCTAAATTAGGAAGGGGTTCACTTCCATCCTCACTGGGAGAAGCAGATGCTGACTGATAGGGCCCTACCTGGTTAAAATGGCCAGTTCAGCACAGAAATGCTGCAAGAGAAGTCCTCTCAAGGTGTAGCAGCTCTGCACTGACTGCTCACTGCATCTGCTCTACTGTGCCTTAGCCTCCTCCTGCAGAGATGGCTGTACTGGGATGGGTACTGACCTTCAGAGAGGGGTTTTTCATAGGCATTAACTCACATCCTGGCTTTCTGCTTTTTCGCTTCAAGGTCATACTTCTCCTAAAGGCATATTGCATCTCTCCTCAGTTTCCCTTTATTAGATCTGAAGCAGACAAGTGGGGCCAGGCAGTCAGACAGCAGGCTGTAAGCTGTGTGTAAATGCACACTCTACGGCAGCAGTGTAATTGAGGTATGTTAGGGGAGATCAAAGTTGTGTGACCTTTTTCTCTTCTCCCAAAGGACTTCAGGGAGTCAGAAAGGATTTATGCAGAAGTTAGTATCCGTTAATATCAATAAATACTGAAGTTTTCTGCCTTGGATTACTGGTTAGTTGCTGAGCACCGGGTAATTGGTGCATGGTTACTCATTCAACTCATAGCTCACTCCTACTCTTCCCACTGAAGGTACCTTTCTCTCTCAAGCTGAACGTGCAGAACCAGCAATGACCTTGTCTTGGAACGCTATAGATACAGTTTAATATCTGGTTTATGAATGCATAGCAGTTATCCAGGTCTCAAATTCACTTTGAACTCATCCCAGATGCCATAACCCAAACACCTCTTTTCAAGGTAAGCACTGAAGGCATGTATTTAACAGAAGCAAACTAGGATTAGCAGGTATATTCTTCTCCCAGATATACACAAACTGGCACATCAGAGCCTTCTGTCTTCTTACTCCCTCCTCCCAGTAGGTAGCATCTTACTCAGCCAGAATTAGGCTATGAGCTGCTGGCTTTAGTTTGCAGGTTTGGCTGGAGAAATGCTTTGCTAGACATCTCTTCTGTAGCTTTTCAGATGCTGCAAACCAAACCCCAGCTGTGCTCACCTGGCAGATTGGCAGCAGCAGAAGGGTCAGAGGGAGCACCCAGCGGGAAACACGGCTGCAAGGAGCTATTAAAAGCCCTGCCATTGACGTGGGATTTCTGGCACAGGTAAGCAAGTAAAGATGTGAAGCCCTGTCAATGGAAACCCTTGGCTGTGACTGCGCAGGGAATGTGGAAGTAACACTATTCAGGTTGCTCTGCCTTGCTCCTAGAAAGCATTGCTGATTTCTCCAGGAAATCGCATCATAAACTGACTGGTCCAACATTTCCATGGCTGCAAAAGGAATTAATCTGTCAACTGGGACTCAGCTGCAGTAGCAGGTGATTCCTGTCATAGATCTAGGCAGAAAGGCATCTAGGTGAAAACACGCCAAGGTTTTCTTTAAACTCTCGCTTTTAGTGCCATTATGGGGTTAGCCTTAAGAAAAAGACCTTGCTTTTCTCTCTTTTATTACTCCTGTGATAAATTAAGACACAATAAAACGTTATGAATCCTGTCCAACTGCAAGCTAGACTTGCTGCCAAGTGGCAAAAAGACAGTAAATAACTAGGAATCTGAGAAAGAGAAACCTCCCTCGGTCTGAAGGTCACTGCATGCACAAGATCTGTTTGGTGACGGCCACCTTTGTGCTGTTTATTGAAGGATTTAACATAGCTTTGTGTCAGGATACGGGCCAAACGTGTTTAACTCAGTTTAAAGCAATGTGCAGGCAGAACAAGTGTTAGTGTTTGAGAATGCTATGGTAATTGTGGGACTAAATGGGGAAACACGACTTCTGGGCCAGTGTGTCAAGTCACAGTGGGGAACTGGGGCCCTCCTATCCCAAGACGAGCCACAGAACACCCTTCCCAGGCACTAGCACCTCAGTTTCATTGTACAGTAGCCATTTCAGCAGCCTCCCTGGGACAAAGTCAGGGAGGAACAAAGTACAGTAGTCAGCAGCATTAAATTAAATAAATAGTCATAAATACACACAAGTCTCTAGTTGCTGAGGCATGTTTTCCCCAATTGTACCTTGCTTTCACACTCATAAATGTCTCTTTAATAACCCGTGTTCATCTGTGCTTCTTCAAACGTGAGTCTTCTGTGGGACATATTGTGTTGTGAAAACTATAGGGCGGTTGGAAGAAATCAGTGGGTTACATGTATGTGCATTGGAATGTGGGAGCTTGGGAGGGTTTTCCTTGGACTCCATGAGGATAAGATACAAGCGGCAGTTACTCACCCTTTTGTCCCCTGCTCTTGCAGCACGCACTGGAGCTAGAGACAGCAGACAAGCTACAACTGCACTGTTTGCATACAGGGAATATGCAGCTGACTCCCTCCTGCCATTCAGAAGGTGGGAAAATCCTGGTGTTGAACAAGGTGGACACTGAGGGCCTCTCCGTCACCTAATCTACGTGGCTGGGTAAGATGAAAAAGCACTGATTAAACATTCAGACAAGCATCCTGTGCCCCAGGCACTCACAGTGGGTTTAGGTACAGTCTTACTGCCCCTCTTCCTCATTTGCCTGCTAACAGGAGTCCAGAATTATCCCCTAGAACAAGTGAAAATCCATATTTAATGGATTTTCATGTCTTTTTAATGCAGCTCTACCACCTGACTTGCTTACAGAGGTAGAGCCTCACTATCCAGCTTACAAAGAATACCAGTCAGATACCTTACACCACAGTCACCCTCCAGATCTATCCTGCCACCCACTGATGGTCCCTTTTTCCTTTCCTTTTATGGTCCCCATGACCCTTCCTAACCTCTCCTGGACTTTCAGAGCCCTTGTTGCTATATAGATGTAGACATGCAAGAAAAAAAGCTGTTCTTTCTCTCCCTACTGTCTTCCCATAGAGTTCGTAAGACAAGGTATGAGCAAAATGGTCTCTCAGACCAGGGGCAGGAGGGAAATCTGCTGAGCAGGGGAGTGGGAGCAGTTGCAAATCAATACTAGTTTTGGTTTGCTTTTCCAGTTGGGATACTCCCCCATCACGGGGAGTCACACAGGCAGTCACCCTTTCAGCACCGATGTAGATCTTCAGCATAGGTATGGCTCAGTGGCAGGGGGCCAAGCAAATGGAAAGCAGAGAACTACAGGGGACACTGTCAAAAGGATGGAAGCATGCTTCCTGCAGCATAACTCTCCTCCATCCGTGCACCTTGTAGGCAGATACTCCCCTCGCCACCACCTCCTTGGCTATTAATGCAGTATCAATAACAGGAGGCATCAAACTAGTGTTTGGAGAAAGCATTTCAGCTCATTTATGGGCTGTGCTCTGGTCTCTGAACCAGGCTGGCTGGCACCACGGTAAATGGCATCTCTGCTCCAAGAAGCACAGAAGGTGATTGCCAGCAAGAGATGCTCTTTGCAGACCTACAGCAACTTTCATTGCAGCCTCCTCTCCGAATGTAGAATAGTTTTGCAAGGGATTGACAGTGACTGCCAAAACCTCTCTGCCCTGAAGCCAGCAAGGTAAGAAAGTTGACAGTGTCCCCTTTGTGTGTATAGATAAATACAGTCACCCAGGGACCTTCATGCGCTGGGAGGGGTGGGGGGACACTCACTCTGATGCTTCCCTTTGAAACAACATAAGACAGACAGACAGGCAGGAATATTACACAAGGATGGTGCACAGGCCCAGGGGAGCACGCTCCAAGGTGCCCCCAAGCGCACCTCAGTGCCGGGAGAGCACAGCCCTCCCCACACACACACAGCACACTACCACCGAGACGCTCCATTTCAGCCAGTGTTGGAGGTCAATCCTTCCTCTCGATACGTAGGCTTTGTTTTGTTTTTTTTTCCTCTTAAAATCTGTATATAATATATATATTTATATTCTGTATATATATATATTTATATATATATATTTATATATCCTATTTACACATATTGCACACCGTCCTCTGGCCTCCTGCATTCCTGCCTGTTAGTGGAAACGTTTCCGTTTCTCCTCCGGATCCGACCCGAAGTCCCGGGACCCGATGCCATTCTGAAGATTTATTAGTGAGTCCTTCATCTGCAAGACAAGAAATTTCTCCACTGTGATGCCACCCTAGAGGTGAGAACACATTGGGAATCCTTTCCCTATTGGGTCCTCCTTCCTCCATGTAAAGTACTGATGCCATACTCTGGGAGCAGTGCATCGGGGATGGGATGTACAAGCAGGGACTGAGAAGACGGGAGCCCATGAGGGAGCATTTTCTCACCTAACAGAGATGGGGTGAGCAGCCCTCTCCATAGGGACTACAGTGGAACGAGGTGTGGTGGAAGGAGGACACAGTGACCCTCTGATCTCACCTGATCTAGAAGCATCACCGAAGATTTGATGATCTCGCGCCATTTCTGTAGCTCTGAGTCGTGATACTTCTGCTGAGATTCTAGTAACTGGGCCCATTCTGTCTGAGACTGGGGTAACCTGTCAGGCAGAACATAAGCAAGAGTGAATCCAGGGAAACTGAGGCTGAGGGGAAGCAAAGTGGATTGGGGCAGCGTGTAGAGTCTATCAACCAGTTTGTGTCTTTTTACCCTAAAGGGTAAAATGTTTTCTTGAGCACAAGTGCATTTACGCATGCTTAGCATTTCCTAAATCAGATACAGTGGTTCTCTGTATGAATTAATAGCAAAGATGTGCCTTTTGCAGAGGTTGCTGTAGTGTGGGAGGAACCAATGCAGTGTGCTCTCATTGCTGGGGAGATGTGCACATCCTGGGAGATGCAACTGTCGGGTTGCCTTTAACCCTGGACACAGTGGGGGAGTCTATACAATAAATACTGTTCCCAACAATAAACTCAGCCTGGCTGTTGTCATGCTTTCTGCAAAGGAAATGGGGAAATGCTGCCATACAGCATAGAGCTTTACACATCTCAGCACACACCAAGCAGACACTATACTGAAATAGGATGTCCAAAAAGCTTTGGACAAGGCCATGTGCTACCAATTACTAAGGAAACTGAATCAATCTGCAATCACACTTCCCTGCTTCCCATCTACTACTGCCGGGAACTGTGCCCTGTGTTCTCTTTGTGATCTTTCCCTTCCTCCCATGCTCCAACAACTTCCTGACATCTGGACCTGTGCCTTTCACAGCACTTATCTAATAGCTGATTATGTGTCACAGGCCCAAATTCTCCTCCCCAGTACAAAGCAAATGAGACAGATATAGACAGTACCTCTCCTGTAGCCGCAAGCCCTGCCACGCCGTGAGTGTCTGTGTAGTATATTCTAACATCCAGAGCTTGTAGAACAGCATCATGTTGAGAATGACCAGCAGCACCAGACTGGGAATAAAGAGAACAGTTAATTAGGACCACTGCGTAGCCCACTGCTTGCCAGTCACACCTGAGGCTTTCAGAAGGTGTCACGTCCACGCTGTATATGAGTGGGAATTTAATCTAATTAAATTAGATTTTAATCCAATTTAAGAGAAAAAGGTGATCAGAACCCAAAGCTTCACCTGGTGGGAGAAATGTGTGAGCAAGGAAGACAGGAGACAGAAAGACAGGGATGATGGATCAGACAGAACAGAGTGGGTGAGTGGATGAGCAGAATGCAGAGAAAGGGAGGGAAATGGAAGAGTAAAGAAGTAAAAAAAGAAAGAGACAGTACCTGAAACAGATCCTAGTGGGAGCAGGGAAGAGAAAAGGGAGTAGCTGCAGGTTAGAAACAGACCAACACAGAACAGGAGAAACAGGGGCTGAAGGGAGAGGGCTCAATAGTGCAGAAGATAACATGGGGAGAGGAGGGAAGAAAAAAAGTGGGAAAAGAAGCAAGAAGGACAGATACCTAACTGTGTGCCTGCAGTTAACGGTGAAAGATGCTCAGCAAAACATGAGCTGTGTAAGCAAAAGACAGCACAAGGCCATCTTCTCATCCTTACATTGCTTTACATTACCTTATCCATCATTACAGCAACTAGCTGGGCTGCTGCTGCAAACCTCTGCAGTCTTTATCCCCACTGGGAAAAGGAAAGGCAGGAAGGAGCTCTAATTGAAAAGAAACCTCAGACTATAGCTCAGCTTCTTCCCCCCTCACTAAAAGGCAAGTGGAGTTTAAGAATGAGCCCAAGTACTGCTGTTCCTCAGGATTTAACAACATGCTTCCATTTCTCTATATGATGAAAAACCCCACTGTGTCTGCACTGCTCCTGTACCACCTCACAGCACCTGCCCAGCATCTGCTGCAGCACTAACACATGAAAGCTACTTACCAAAAGGTAAAGAAACAGTAAATACACCTGGGGTTAGGTATAAGGACCAAGCACAGGGATACAAAAAGCCCATAGCCAGCTCCCTTTGAGCACACATCCAGCCAAGTCCAAGACTAGCTACCGTGAAAGGTAGTAGCAGAAAAGGGACCCGAACCAAATGTAGTTCCTGCTGTTGAATTAATAAAACCATGCCAACCTCTCTTGATTCATGAATTTCTACCCTTATTTTGCAGAAACCATCTCTAAATGGTCCAGCTTCTTTCTGAGACGTTGTCCTCATCAAAACCACTGTGCAGGACAAGACCTGAATAGGTTCTGCCAGACCAGAGGAAAGAAGTCACAGACAAGACTCCTCACATACAGCGAGCCCTGTTAAGGCAGCACAGCAGCTCCCAGGGAGCCTGGCATGGTTATCTTTCATGGTAACAGCTAGTTTGTTGGCAGATTGCATTAAATGACTTACATTAACTAAAACCAAAACCACAGTTTCTAGATGTCACTAAAAATCTCTAAACGGAGTCCCTGAAATAATAATTACTTTCTACTTGTTGGAATTCTTCTCTTTTAAATACTGACTTAGTAATTTATTTAAGTACTTCATTTACTTTAAGGATTTGATAAAATAAGATCCAGAACCTATAGAACAAGATCTGTGGCCAGCTAAACACTGACAAAAGCTGGGATCAAGCCAAACAAAAGACCTGATGGGACACTTAGGGGAAATCTTAATTCATTCTTTTCTGCCTGTCGTTGCTTTTCCTTCCTCTGTGTTGTGCAAAGTTCGGGACTAGGGAGGAATATGTGAGAGTACAAACTGGCTCAGGGGAGCACAGAACACAAAAGGACCAAAGCTGTTAAAAGGCTGACAAGGAAAGCAAAGAAAATCACTTACACAAAACTGATGACAAGGAGCAGCTTGGAGACACTCTGCAGGTGGAAGCCACTGGGGCTCTCCTCAGGGATGTGCCGTGTCTGAGTGGAACCTGAGGAGACAGATGAGTTCTTGTCAGGGAATGCTGTCCAGTGAAGGGAGAGCATCTCTTTTCCCTCTACCCATCCCTCCATCAAATCAAATCAATCCAATCCATCCTCCCTGCCCTCTCTGGAAAGCCCTGTCCCCTCTTCCCATTAACCCTGCACAATGCAATGAGGGATCTTGCAGTTCCTTACCTGCCACATGCTTGATCCGATGAGCAACCTCCTCGTCAGTGGGGGTGGTGACGGGGCTCAGCACCTCCTCCAAGTGTGGCACCCGCAGGTGGGCATGGGCGCGTTTCCTCCGGCGCACGGTCGATTGCTTGCTCACCTTCTCTTTGGGGGATTGTCTGTGCACCTCAGCCAGGTACGTGCTCTCTGTCTTGGTCAGCTCACTCTCTGCAGAGGCAGCAAGGGGTAGTGTTTAATAGAAACAGCCTTGGCTTTGCAGTGGCTTCAATGGCACAGCCAAGAGGCAGGGTCTGAGAGGCCTGTACCAGAGGATGCACCACACATCATAGAATCATATAACCAATTAGGTTGGAAAAGACCTTTAAGATCATCAAGTCCAGCCATTACCCCAGGACTGCCGAGACCACCACTAAACCATATCACTGAGGGCCTCATCTACATGGTTTTTAAGCACTTCCATGTCTCAGAGTTCTTCCTTGAGAGCAGCCCTTACTTGGAAATTATGGCTTATCATGCAAAAAGCATTTAAAAAAGTGTTTTCCTACATACTTGAAAAAGCATACATAATACAGCCTTTTAAGCATAAGAAATACATGGCAGAAGAACCAGCAATACACTTTGCTGTTTCACTCTCCAAGGTCTGATCCCCAGTAGGCTGGCAGCAGGTATGACAATGTCATGCTGCAGGGATACATGCATAATCTATGGAAGGTGCCACACTGTGCAGCTCCACTCATCACTGCTCTTACCCAAGTGACGGAAATAATCTTCTAGGCCACTCCAGAAGTTCTTCTCAATGAAGGATTTCACCAGCCCCCAAGGCTGTTTCCTGTAACGTAGCTCTGTGGAAACCCTATGGGAAGAAAGGAAAGTCATTATCCCAGTTTTGCTTCCTGGAGGCGACGTCAATTCACAATCCTTTGTCAATAATAAATGAGAAATAACCCTGCACACTGTTAGTTCTGGAATGGTCTCAGCCCTTCACGTTTCTCCAGAAGCACTGCATGAAAAGGCCTTCCAAAGGTAGTGGCAGGAAGGCATCACAAGGGGATCCCCCAAGACGACACCCAAGACCTTCAGCCATGTAGCAGGCAGGCATTTACATTGTTTAGTGAAGCCTATAGCTTTGCCTGGCGCCAAATTCCTCCCCTTGTTCCCCCAAGCACAGCCCCTGTAAATATGTCACATGTTGATAGTGTATGACAACCAGCCCTGCAAACCACTGCTTCCAAGGAGAGGGCAGGAAAAGCCTGCAAAGGCTTTTCCTGACCCAGCTATAACTCCTCTGCTTTGGGTCTATTGCCTGCCCAGTGTCACCACTGTAGGCTATTGCCCCTGTGGCAACTCTTCATGACAGGATAAAGAAATAAGGCTAAGTTCTCCACAACACCTTCTACCACACTGAACAGCAGAACTCCCACCCAAAGGCACCTTTTGGTCAGCAATAAGGCTCTTTTTACCCCCCAAGAAGTGTACCTGAGTCGGCTTTTGTTTCTGGCAACGCGAGTCAACGTGTAGCGGTTAATGGTGTAGAAATAATCATGGTAGGGGACGTCGTGAGTTAGCACCTCTGCATCTATCACATAGCACTCGCTTTCTTGGCTGGCTTTGTACATTGTCTGCAGAAAAGACAGCATGCAAGGCAACTATTAGCCTGGTTAGAACATGGCTTTGGTAGATTGGCACCTTCACCAGCACTTTACCACAAACAGCAGCCCTAGCCCATACCCAAGCTCCATCTCTGCAATTCTCCTGTGAATACCTCACCTTTAAGGGAAGGTATGCCCAAGGAAACGAAGGGTTTCACTCAGGTGTTTCTCAAGGGCACATTTCAAAAGGGCCATTCAGTCCTAGCAGCTCAACCCCCAGCATTTTGTACCAGAGATGTAGTTACACACACTACCACATGAGGACCGGCTCTTTGGGACCTCATTAAACTGATGTCTGGCTTGTCAGGGAGCAGCCTGATCTAAAACGGCCCTGCTTTAAGCAGAGGTCCTTTCTAGCATAAATGACTCTGTGGTTCTAAACACTGTAGAAACATGTCAATTACTTCTTTTAAGAGCTTCTGATCTGATCCATACACAAATCACAGCCTTTCTTACAGACTATTTCCACGTACCTCTGCAGCGAGGACACAGCAAAGTGCACCTCAGTTCTTGCCCACAAGATGGAATAAAATGGTCCTTGCCTGCCTGACAGTGTGCTGCTCCCTTTGCCCATCACTTTAAACAGATCATCTAATTGTCCTCACCAGTAATAAGGCCTGGACATGTCTATGTAGAGCTGTGAGAAGCACAAGCCAGACAGTATCCGACTTTCTTGTGCTCTGCTCATGAATAACATGTGCAGACTGATCACAGCTCAAAAAGCACCAGCCTGGGTAACACGCACAATTGTTAGCATGTGCTGGTTTGTTCCCAAACAACTCTGCTTCTGCTGGAAAACGTATGGCCCTTTCCTTGCAATGCAATCCAGTGCAAGTCTGAGATTAGCTGTTCACATTTGCAGTGATACTGGGTGGCAAGTTAATGTAAGAAAAATGGGAAAAGGAAAACGGATAGGGCGAATGACAACATGCAAAGCAGCATGCCCAAGACAAGGAAATTAATCACAGCTCTGTTTCTACGGAGCACTACGCCCCTGCTCCCTCTTCCACATACCTGTGTCTCAGTGACAGTGGCAGTTTTGGGGGCTAAAGGGTTGGTGAGGGTAATGGTGTACAAGATCACTCTGGTCTGATTGCCATTTTCTTCTTTCTTCCAGGGATGAAAGATAATATCTGAGAGGACAAAACAATATTCCCTTCAAGCAACTGGAGAGGGATCTCGGGTCAATTCCCTAGGGAAAGGCATGACCGTATAACCATGCTCAGGACATATCGCCTTCTCCTTGGCTACAGAAGCACTAGAGCTCAACTGAGTGTGAAAGAAATGTCCTCAGCCTCTCCCCATTTCCCTGCACTTGGAAGAGGAGAAAATACCCACATTTTATATAGAAGACCTATCTCCTTCAGCTTTAAACCTTCAGTTATAGGGAAAGGAGGACTACAGCATGTCAAGGGATACTCTCTTTGCATCATTAACTGTGCAGTCTGTGCCAGTGTGTGGTATAGAGACGGAAAAGCTTTTTCCTCACACTATGAAGCCTTGAACACAGGATCAGGCTTTAGCTGATGTTCAGAAATAAGAGCCTGTTTCCTCCATACAATTAGACACTCTTAGAACATAAAGCTAGATGGCTTACCAGAGAAGCGGCGCTGTTCCATGAAGTCCCTCTGGAACTGGGAGTCCGTGAAGAGCAAATCATACAGCTTGTCCACACTGAAGTTGAACACCTCATTCACATACTGGCGCCCACTCAGATCCTCGTAAAAGGCTTGGACTTCCCCTATAGGGAAACAGGCCCACAAAACTCAGCCATGATCCATGCCAATACCAGAGGGCTGTGCTTCCACAGCACCAGCACATTAGTATTAGTGAAGAAGGAACCCAAAGTTGGTACTTGTAACCCTTTTCCTCCACTGATCCAGGACAACAGCTGGAACATCAGAAGGGGCAATTAATTACACAGGTTATTTAAGGGACATCCTTCCAAATATCCCACATCCCCAGGATGGGAATTCTTTGCATCTTCTGAACTGTTAGGGTCCAGAAAAAGAATTCAATATTCAGTCCCTCACTGGAAAGGATGGGAGAAGGCTGAAAACAACACTGAGGGAACAGCCCTTCCACACATACCTTCATCATGGGTCTCTGAGGAGTCACTGAGCTCAGTGGGAATGTCTTCGTTGTCATTGAAGTCTAGGGAAGGGGAGTTCACGGGGCTGATGATCTCTATCTTCTCGGCCATGATATTTGCAATGCCAATGTCTTTTTCCACAGGACTCTCTGCCACTGCCTCCTCTTCCTCTGGTAGCACTCCATCAAACTGCAGCAAGGACACAGCACAACAAGGGCAAGATCAGCACGTGGAAATGAGGTTATTTCTGAAATCTGCACATCCTTGAGCCAATTTTCATACCTTTGGCCTCAACATGTCTGGATATTAAATAACAGAAGAGAGGAGAAAGGTTACCATATGGTGTTTGGAAAACACATGGACATAAGGGATCACCTCCTCTCCAAGACACACATACAGCTCAAGCTGGGGATGTACACAGGGCTTTTTATTTGTTCAGACAAGCACACCAACACCACTAGGTTTGCTATCAAACAAGCTCCATACAGCTAGGAAAATCTCAGGTTATATGTAGGGTGCTGAAACTGGTCCTTTCCAACCCTAACTATTCTATGATTCTACAATCCAAACAAGGTCTGCTCTGCTAATACTACGAGGGTACACGCTGTTTCCTAGGGAATAACTGAAGACAGAGAAGAAATCAGAAGCCTTTTATCTCTAACACTTCATTTCTTTTCATCTAAAAGTCCTCAGTTCCCTAGATTTTAGGACTTGAGGCATGCTTTGGACACCTTTTCAAGGCCAAAGGCCATGCTCACAGATAGCACTGAGTCAAGTACCAAGGTTTGTTGCAGTGGAAGAGAAGCTGAAGGGTAAGCATCAAGGATGATGAGCTGGATCCCAGAGGAAAGGGTTACTGCTCCCATTGCAACAGAGGAAGCACTTACCGAGGCTGGTGCTTCACTGCTTCCTGTGGATGTCAGTGTGCTGGCAGTGACAGATTTCTTTGGCAGCTGAGGGCTAGCTTCTGGCTTGGCCTCCATGCTGCTTTTGGAGGAGCTGTCATTGACTTCATTCTCTTCCACGGGGATTTCTTCACAGTAGCTGAGACGCCACAGAGAACACAGGTTTTTATGTTTACCCCTCTCAGTACAGCTACAACTGGACACACAGAGCAAGTAAGAATATTTCTATGAGGTTTTCAGGCTGATCGGGAGCAGAAATGGCTCAGTACGGGGAATATCAGCACTTTCTGACCACGTAACACACTGACTGGCCTTGTGATGGGATGCTTTGGCATTTACAGAGTTGCTCATCTAGCCCAGCAAGTAGAGAGGCAGGCATTTCATCCCTGCCAACTTCCATGAGGAAATGTTATGCTTCCAGCTTTATAGATATTACACATTTAAGGGCAAACATTTCGCCAAAACCCAGCATCTCTCACCAGGGACAATCTGCAGTTTGAGGGATGCAATGTATATCAGGACTCCTGCTCTCCTGAAGCCATCTTTTCTTCATCACAGGCAGAGTTTACTCCTCCTCACTCACCCCATTGTGTTGAAGTCATCGTCAGGAGGCACATAGTCTTCGTCATCACTGGTCAGACCCAGCTCGTTCCCGTAACACTGGTGGACAAAATGCCAGAGCTCCTTTGGACAGAGAGGCTAAAGAGGGAACAGAGAACAGCGTATGTTTTCAACTGAGAGTACCTTTCTCATAGTTACTGCATGGAACAAGGCAGGAAAATTTTTAATCTAGCTCCCAAAAGTAGCAATCAAAAACATGGGGCAAAAACCTGTAATGAGAAAGTTTTATCCAGAAAAATGCGTTTCACCTTCTTCCCACATGCACTCTAATTCACAGCAGGAGAAAAGGACCAGGCTCTTTCTCCTTCTCTTTTGCCAGGCATGGATCCCACATTTGGAAAAACAGCTCTAGAAGTGGTTCCTGTCTTTATCTCCATTCCCCTTTGCTTTGCCCTTGAAAGCAAGGACACTGAATTTTGTCAGGAACTCCAAAAGGCTGCTCAAATGACAGCATATGGCAGCAACACAAGCTGCCCAATGCAAAGCGATCCTTTGGCATACCAACTACTACCCCATTTTCAGGACAGGGTATTCTGGGTGCTTGATTACTTAAACCTTCCAGCATGGTATGAACTCAAGCCAGAAACATCCCAAAATGCTGGGAGCACCATAATGTCAATTCATGAGTGTTGCTCCCGCAGGGAGGCCAGAAATACTCAATGGATTGTGGAACAGATACCAGGATCAAATACAGGATTAATGGGGCCCCTTCACAGCAGGTGCATATCCTGCTTTACTGTACAATCAAACCCACTGGGCCCTTACCCCTACCTAACACTGGCTGGTTTTGGAATGCCCTTTTCTGTCCTACCTTGCAGTCTACACACAGACTTAGTAAGAGCTTTGCCTGTGCAATGAGCTAATTCTGTTCCATTTTTAACTGTTTTCTTCTGGGCTGTTTTGCTTGAATTATGGACCTCAAATAAACCTCCTTCCTAAGACATACGCTTCCACACCGCAGCAGAGGCAAAGTGGGATCTACTGCATGTGCAAGCCATGTCTGTACATAGACAGAATTCCATGTTAAAAGAGAACTTCACCTGCAGTGATGTACCTAAACACATGTGCTTACTGCCCCTGTGTATTCTTACGCATATGCATTAGTTACATCTGCATATATTCATCACCTCCCATCCCACCCCAGCACTGAAGGGCTGGTGTCTGTACCTTGTCAAGGAGAGCATTCTGCCACAGTCTGAACATCATCATGTACGTCCTGTCTCGAGCCCCAAAGGAAGTAAAAAAGTGCTGAATGGTAAGAGATGAAGAGAAAAATCAGTTCAGAAAAGGCCCAATAAAGGGAAGAAAAAGAAACAAGCCTGTTTGGTTCACTTCCCAATTCATAGGACTAAGCAAGCCACACAGCACAGCTACCTGGTTCTTGGGCACAAGGACTGAAGGCCTCACAGGGAAGCTGAGTGCTTCTCACCCGGAGAAGCTTAAACTGAGAGAGAATCAGCTGCAAGTCCTCTTGCTTGCATCTGAGCATAGAAACAGTTCTGTCTGTGATGTGCTACTAAATAACGCAGACCTCCTACCTGTTCCCACACCCCACATATGATCAACACGTGTTCCAGCCTCAGCCTGAGATCTGCAGAAGCTGTACACCTTGGTGCCTCCTCCAAGGCTCCAGGTAGCACAAGCACTCAATCCCATGACGTTCCCTGCCCCTGTCAGCCATAAGGAATGACCCCAGAGGTGCAGGCTTCAAGGATGTACCTTTTCAGTGTCAGTGCAAACTTGGATGGCATTAGGAATGAGCCGTGCTGTTTTTTCCTTTGTCATCGAGCAGATATCCTTCAAGCGAACCGTCAGCTGCAGTCAGAGCCATGCAGAAAGGGGAAGGCAGAGAAAGAACACAGGTAAAGATGAGGAAGGCAACGGGAAGAGCGCTTTGAAAGCCATGTCAGCAGACCTGCTGGCACAGAACACGTGCAGCAGTGTGACAGCCTTACCAGTGTCTCCCAGCGGAAGATGTTGCTGTAAAAGCAGATCCAGTTTTCAGAGAGGTAGAGGCGGCCCTGCAGGAGAATGTCTCTTTGTAGCGCGCATGAGTAATCTGTGGGTGGACAATAGATGGTCATTTAGGAGCATCAAAATCAGGAGACAGGACAGCCTAAAGGTGAGGATGAGCAGCAGCAGCAAGAGAAGAAGCTACTCAATGCAGTGCTGCAGAAAGCCAAAGGCAGAGCCAGAAGGAACTGAGCCACAGCTGCTGCTCTGTCCACTGGGTTATGATTCCTCCTAAGGGCATGTCACAGACAATCTCTCTTACTGACTCATGATCTTGCCTTATTAACATACCATGTACTATAATGTGCCTTTTCCTTTTTGCCTTCTAGTTCATTTCTCTCCCATTTTAAGCATCCTAACCATTTCTATTCCCCTGCTAAGAATGTGCACTTTTCAACAGGATGAGACATGGTATGAGCTCATTAGTTACATAAAATAAAAGAACAGATGCAAGGCACCGGGCAGTCACTAATCAGCTGCAAGGCCAAAGGCTAAATGGATATGGGAAGTGCACTCATGCGTGAATACGGAGCATCAGGGATGTTGGAAAATAGGGAAGCTCAGTGGCATGTATGTTGAGACATGCAACCCTGACCAAAGGAGGAAGGAGCTCCAAGGCTGACACACTGTCAGGTCTGGGGGAGCACTGTGGAGGAAAACGTGTTCCTCGCATCATGAGGGAAGAGAGCCACAGCGGATACAAATCAGTGTTGCTCCCTCTGAAGCAAAATGGATGAAACCCATTAGAAATGGTGAGGAGGGGTTCCATCTGTGCACAAGAAAGATACAATGGGCTTGTTCCTTGGTGGCAACCCCTCTGAAGAACAAGCTGCATGCGTGTTGGATTTCCTCCCCAAACCGTAGGCTGCACCTTACCTACGATGAGGCGCTCCGTGTCAGGAAGCTGCTTGAAGAGTTTCCTGAAGTCTTCATTCCGCTGCTTGTAAGTTGGACTCAATACCTGCAAATAACAGAGTGCCTGTTAAAGAGAGGGGCAGGCATGAGCACAGAGAAACAGAGTGGGAAAATGGGAACACCTTCGTAAGGAGAAGGGGGATCAGATGCACTTACAAAGCGTGAGGCTAGGAGCTCCCACTACAGCAGACACACAGATGGGAGGATTTGGGATTTAGTGCATTAAGCGAGAAGAGGAGGAGAACCTGACTTGGAAGAACAAGTACAGAGTAGAAGAGCTATACCCACATCACAGGTAGCAAGAAGGAATCATATGGAAGCTGTGGCTGCAGGAGAAACCTCTTTTCCTGCAATCCTACACTGTACAAAGTATGACATATGTTTGCAGTGCATCAGTTTGCCACCAATCCCCAGCTCTCCCAGGAACAGCACAGCAACACAAGAAATAGGTACTTTAGTAGAGCTGCAGCCCTGCCAAAGAGACTTGAACAGTCACTGTCATCAAGGGCTCAGGAATACTGCAGTCATCCCATTCCTCTCCCCATCAAGTCAGTCAGTGAACCACAACTACCCACTGTACACCAAGAACACTCCTATGGGGCTCAGAAGATCCTCTCATAGGGACTCAACTGTGTTTTGCACTCATTCTGCAGACACTTGGCCTCACAGTGCTGTTAACTGGAGGGAGCCCAGGAGCTGGCTTGTCTCTGGTGTTTACTACCCTATAACATGCCCCTGCCCATGTCAGACCCCTGCACACCATGCTCACGCTGACAGCTGCTCAGAGCAGCCAGGGCATTTTCTGAAGGCAGAGTTGACCGAAATAGAGACACATCCAAATGCAGGAGACCCATATGTCCTACATGATCCACCATGCTCTTGCTCCCACATGTAGGGAAGGCAAAGTAACCTGGGGCAGAACCTCTTCCCTCCCTATCTCCATCTCCATTCAACAACCCTCTCCTATCTCTTCCAGCTGTGCAGTACAAATCTCCAAAGCAGAAAGGGAACTTCCCCAGAAATCAAAGTGATTATAGAAGAGAGCTTCTAGTCTGAATACCTGGAGAAGATCTTGGTCAGAGATGGGCTCTAGCAAGAGTCCCAAGCCCAAGATTTCCTGGGACAAGCAGACAGGATGGAAAAGGAGCACTGGGGATAGAGATTATAATCAGCTCTGAGCTTTGGGTTCAGTGCATTACAGCAACCCAGCTTAGCAGTACAGTTTCATGTGGAGGGGTGCTCCCCTCCCTTCCCTGCAGTAAGGGATGCTCTGACCTAAAGTCTGTACTACAACAGACACCTCTGCTCAGCACCAGAGCTTCTGTTAGTGACAAACAGTTGGGTTTAGAGACACTCACAGCTGGAAATTCATCTGATCCATATTCTTGTGACAAGTCGACAAACCCATCCAGGTCCCTTTGTAGACAGGGCAGCTTGTGATCCGGCACCAGATCCCAGAGAGACCCACACTCCAGCAAGGAATCCATAGCACTCCCACTGCACAGCTCCCCGTGCTCCCAGTCAAACTCTTCCTGTTCCTGCTGTCACCGCTTGTTGTTTAGATTCAAAGTTGAAAGAGACAGAGCAGCTCGGCAGGGGTTTACGTGCCCTCCCCTATGCTCCTGCTAACATTCAGGTCGCCTGCCCTAGCAGGCTCTGTACATCTGAGAGAGGGTTTGTCCTCCAGAGGACTTTGCAGAAGCAGCTCATTGGGTTAAGTGTGTTGGCAGGCAACCTTGGCGCTCCTCTGGTCCAGCCTCACCACCTTCTTGCTGCGGGCATCCCTTAAAGCAGCCCTGCAGAGGTGCTGACAGCCTGAGCAGTCCCAGGCAGGTCAGTGCAAGGCACGTGCAGCTCCCAAACAAGGTCCGATGCACAGGAGCTGGCAATTGATATAGCTCCAACCACCAGGACCAACAGCTCGGAGGCTTCAGCTTGGGTTTGTTTCCACCTTTTTCAACCAGAAAGCAGTCACTCCCATTCCTTCAGTGCCTCCTCTCTATTCCCTCTCTGCTCCAAAAGGCAGCTCCCAGTCTTTGTTACGGCTTCTCATGGAAGGATCGGGTGGGGAAGATCCCAAAACGACTCACACACGCTTTAAGTCACTGTAGCTGGGTAATGCTGTTGGCCAATGCCCTGCAGTAACCCGGGCTCAGCCCTGCCTCCCAGCAGATGTTTCCTGTAATGGAAAGTTGCTGGATAGAGTGTGCTGGGGGAGGCGCGAGGGGAGTAAGGAGAGACCGGTCTGAAGAGTATAGCGATGAGGAATCAGGCATGAGAGACACACACAGCTAGGAATCTTAAGGGCTCCACTATCCCTATATGTGTTTCTGAGCCCTCTCAAAAAGCACAGCACTTTTCTAGGTTTCATCCATTATCAGGTCACTTTGGAAACAAAGGACTCCAGCAAGAGAACTCCCTGCAGGTCCCAGGATGACTGCTTGGAGCAATGGAACGTCCTATACCACTTTGCCCCTAGTCCCCAGCCTCTCCATCTCTCTGCTCAAGTTTAGAAATTAATAGCTAAACATCCACGCTATGGCACCAGTGCTGCTCAACCGTGATGCTGAATCCATGTAAACAAGTATCCTGAAGTAAATCCTCATCGTTCCTAACAAACTGGGCACACAGATCTCAGAAACCAAAACACCAACCAACCAACCAAGCAAGCCTATGGCAAAGCCACTGTGTCATTCCAGGGCCAATGACTGCAGTTTGCTCCCTGATAAAAGCTCTGTCTGCTCAGATGCACCACAAAAGCATTGCTGGTGCTAGACAGCACACAGGTCTCCCCATTTAACTCTGCCAGAAGGAAGCAGTGCATCCATCTGCCACCCAATGATGAGGGAACAACAAGCCTGGGAAGGACAAACAGTTAGGATTAGAGACATCTGTGAGGCACCTGCATTGCTTTACTGAATGGCCTTATTTGGTGGAAACTGTTCATGGGATCACTTCCAAAAAAGAGCCCACCAGGATGCTTCTGTCTGCACATCCACCCACCTCCATTGCAGGGATGAATGACACAACTGATAGGAAGAGCTAACCTGGAGGCTGAGGCAGCAAACATTAACTCTACTGCAAACAGAGAGAGACGGGACAGGGTGGCACGGTGATAGGGGAAACAGGGAGAAAAGGGTGACTCCTTACAGGAAGAGCTCCCTGTTAATACACAAACAGATCCTCCAACAGGAAATTCAGAGCAACTGTTGCTGGGGGATGGGATCTGACAGCACAGTAACTGGGATAGGTACAGCCTGGTTCAGCACAAGCCACAGAAAACAAGAGAGATGGAAGAGGCAGAGAGAAAAGGGGGAAGGAAAATCTTACCTGCTCTGCACAACTGATGGACTCGCTGTTAACTCTTTAGGGAAGAAGATTTATTTACACTGCTTCTGGACAACAGGAAAACTACGGGAAAAGGACAGCATGCATTCCCCCTCTGACAGCAGGACTGCTATGCTGATTAATGCAGCAAAGGAACTGGCCACCTGTGCCACAGCATTTGCTCCAAACCCAGTCTGCTCTAAGAATAACAGTGCTTCTAAACCAGAGTCTCTGTGTCTGCAGTTCCCCACTAAAGGCATGAGAATCACCTCAGGGACTTCTTCCCACTGTTAGTGAACCTAGCCAGCCCAGTCATGGTTCCACCATGAAGACATGGACACAGAGCAAAGCTTGAGCGTTTGCTCTCAAACTGATGTTCTTTTCTAAACCTCACACCTGGACCAGTTTGTGTTTGTCCTCTGGAAGGCAAAGCAGAGAAAGCACACCAAGACCAAGCCAGGGCTAGTCTGCCAAACCAACCCTTGGTTCACCCCTTTTCTCCCACTTCTCATCCGATAGGGATGCCAATCCCAAAAAGCAGTAGTAGGATCAAAAGGAGAACACACAAGCTGAGAGAAGTTGGTAGCATCTTAAGGAAAAAGTAGACAAAAAAAGCATCCAAGAGAGGGAAAATGAAGGGTTCCAACTGCCAAAGAGGACAAGGACCAATTGCCAATGCTACAAGGACAAGAAGAGCAGTTAAAAGCAGCAAAACCTAAAGTAATCTTAGGAAACTGGCTTTCTGACCATTGATGCTCTGAGGATCTTTAAGGACTGGGTGCTCTTTGAGGCAAGGACTGTATTTTGGTTTGTATTTATACAGTGACAGCGCCGAACTGGCACAAAGACCAATGTGGAGAGCGTTTGCTCTGAGCATAGTGAAGTTTATGTAAAATCAAAGTGGTGCAAAAAGAGTAAAGGAAATCATAAGGGGTAGCCTGCACAGATTCATTCTGAGAGCTGCTCTCAGTGGGGAAAGGAACAGAAGAACCAGAATGGTCCAAACGCCAGAATAATCCTGCCTGGAAGGAGCTGGCAAAGAAGGGAAACTGTATCAAGGAGATACATTAGCACATTTGTAATGGTAATAATATTGCCAAGTAGGATTGACTTTGACTGCTTTCCTGGAGTTTGTGGCCTATCGACATTGCTGCTTTTATCTGGCCAAATGTCTCTACTAATAGAAAACGGCTTGGTTTTGTTTGCTAAAGGACAATAACTGGGGGGGGAAACCACAAAAAACGCAGCCAGTGCTTACTCTCCGGATGTACTGCCTCTCATGCTGAAAATATATGGAGGAAAAACAAGAGAACAGAAAGATAAGATAGAGAGAACATGAAAACACAAGAGACCCACAGAAGCAGATCACAGCAAAGCATCATGCAGCAGGGTATGGATCTCAGCGGCTACAGTAAAAGCAGTAATAGCAAAAGTCACCTTTAGCCATGGCCACAGACTCACATTTTTGCCCAATCTGCCTCACTCCACGTTCCCCTCTCTGCCACATCTCCACTAGTTTGACCTACCGTGGTTTATCCTTCATTCTTAATGCCACTGCCTCCATGCTTCAATCTGCTCCTGAGAGCATGGCCTTTCCTGTCCTTGCTACTATCCTGGCGCTGATTATATACAGCAAGTAACTAAGTCTGCCTCTCATGCCTCTGTCAAATCTGAATCAGCCAAAATCACTGGTTCTGATGTCTACAGGAACATTCCATGCTGCTGGACATGGAATGGCTGCTGCATTTGCCAACCATCTACTTTAGAGCACTCGAGCAATGAGGGTTTAACTGTACAGAATGACACCGACTGTCGGAATTCACACACTGTGTACTGACAGCACTGCCACCCATGCTTGCAGAATGAAACCAAGAGCAAGGCAGAAAAAAAAGAGAGTTTTGACATAGTTTTTCAGACAGAAAATAGCTCCTCTCTCACCCCACACCACCCTGAGAAATGCAAAGGATTTGCAGGGTGGCAGCTCTGTTCATCACATCAGGACCAATGCTGCTAGGAAAAAATAAGGTACAGGATGTGGAGATCATCACAAGAGTGACTGAAAAGACAAAGCTTGTGCTCTCTCTCTCTGGCATCCCTTCCCTCGGGATGCCAGTTCTGAGCCATTTCCATCTCTTCTTGGAAATGGTCAGTATGCCCCAGTGCCACTGCAAAGCCCCTTTGCACTTTTCCCCCCACCCAGGTACCCAGCCCATATTCACCCAGGGACAAGAGAAACTGGAGTACTTACATTATACCAACTCTGGCTTTTCTGTAAGGACAAAATAAAAGAGAAGAATTAGTTAGTACAGAGATCTTAGGATCCAAAGGAAAGATGGACAGAGAAACTAGGTCCAATCTGGTTTGTATAAATAGTGAAGTGAAAGTGGGGTTAAACAGAAGATTTCAGTGGTGTGGTCTAACAGTTATTTCCAGTTACAGGAACAAAGAATGAATCCAGAAGCACAAGTCCATCACAGGAAACAATTCAGGCTAACGTGTGCATGTCGCCATGCACGCACACACACAGACTGTGCTCCTTCAGAGCAGCGGCATCCACTAGCAACAGGGGAGCTCCTCATAGTCATCATCAGCCATGTCTTTGAGAGGCTTCATCCTTGCTGGCCAGGTAGCAAAAATCACATTGCAGTGAAGTAATCCTGTGCAAATAAGCCCTTGAAGAACTACTAGGAGAGGCAGGGACACAGTTTGATTCACAAAAGCCATCCAGCAAACTTTCAATAGCATTTTAAGTTTTAAAAGGGAGCCAGGAAAACTGCTGAAAAAAAAGGGAAAAATCACTGGAAAAGCTAAGCAAAACAAGAAAAAAGAAGCTGGGATATACTTTTCCCCTCCAGAATTTCAGTGCACAGTGTTTTGCATCATTTGACAGGTGAATTGGTTTGTCTTTATCATGGCATTTCAGACGGTTTGAGAAGACAGGCCACACGGCACACTGGAGCATACGAAAAAGCCAGCTCAGCTTGGAAAGCCTCACTTGGCACTTCTCAGCTGGAGGTGAGATTTATCTGCACAGAGAGAGGTTCACACTCCCACTCCAGTCAGGTTGGCTTTCCAATGCCAAGACATAGAGCAGCACTGGCAATATAGGCATCCCCCATTTTAGGGTGGATTTACCGGGGGATAATGAAGCTTGAGAGCCCTGTAGCCTTTTACTACTATGTGGCTGCGCCCATTCTTCTCCCCAAAGCAGCAATGCATGTCCACATTGCACAGGGGAGAGCTGGGGCAATACACAAGGACAGAAGCAACATTTCATTGCATTGCTTTCTTTGAAGCCATCTTGCTTCTGACCCTTGGACTGGGGGCATCTGTCACACAGTTTGGAATATGAAGGGAAACGGACTGTTCTCCCGCTTGTAACAGAGCCTGGGGAAGCTTCACTCAAGAGTTAAGCTCATGTTCACAGAGACACAGAACTACCTGCGCTGAGATAGCCCACAACAGGACCAATGATGTACAGAACGTTTATTAGAGGAAAGCAAGTACCAAGTGTCAGTAGGATCAGATTGGACCACAGATTTCTATGTAGCCATGGGGTTGCTTACCCTGCTCTTTCATTAAACCCCCCTGCTTTCAGTTCCCTCTGTTCCCTACATGACACCCCCGCAGACAACCCTACTAGCATCTGGACCTCATTCCTGAAGAAGCCCTTGCAACCTTCAGCATTGCTGCCAGTTTCACTATACTGGTTTCTAATGAAAAGCCCCACAATAACACAGAATATGCCACAGGCCAAAATACAGAAGGTTGATGTTAAAAAGAGGAACACCCCTAAGGCCCTTCCCCAGATCCTGGGGATAGGATATGAACTGAATACACAGTGTGGCTCATTAACTAACCAGAGGAATTTCCTTTTACTTCCTACACTTTTCCATACTTGGCCATACCCTCCATTCATAAAGGGTCTGGTTGAAGTCATCTTTCTTTATAAGTAGGACATGGAAAAATGCCTTATGGAATTCAGCCTGTACTAAAAAGAATTGGGGGAATTTATCTTAAACCATATACACACCACCTTGTCTGAGATGGGAGTGGTTTTCCTGTAGATCTGTTTTGCCATCTGTTTGCCTTAATGAGCAAAAGGCACAACTCACAAATTCCTGGGGAAAAAGGATTCATAATCAAACTATAATTGGCATAGACAAAACAGAGACACCGCTATCGCTGTGTCTTCTAAATCAGGGTACACCTGCTGCGGTGCCAGCACACTGCAAAAGGATTTCATCCCCCTCTGCTGCATTAACTGCAGTAACTCTTTTCTGCCCCTTGCATTTGAACGTCCCCAAACCTCAGCTTCTCTGTAAAGGAGCTCCGCAGCTCCATCTTCCTTAAGCTCTTCCACACAATTATATTAACATCCAAGCCTCATCTTCTGCCTCCACTCAACATGAGGAGATTCCTTCCCCCTAACCTCTGTTTTGCAGGTAAAACAGTCCAAAGAGAAGGGAGGCTGAATCCTTAAATCTACCTGCAACATTATTTACCTTCTTTTTTAACTCACTAAGAATCAGAATATAGGGGATGTGAATGATGAAAATCAAGAGACAGTGTAATAGAGGGGGGAAAAAGAAAGAAAAAGGAAAAACATATTCTTACTTTGAGCAGGTTAAGTCTGTCATACTGGAAAAAGAAACCATAAGCATTAGAACTGAAAAGAGAAAAGAAATAAGTAACAGAGGAATGGAGTTGCACACAGAAGAGGAAAAGATGTAACTGAGTTGCAGAGCCGATGCTACTGGAGCAGATACCAGAGTTCACAGTTACATGGTGGCTGTAACCAGGAAGAACTTGAGGAAGTCAAAAAATGGGGTATTTTCCCTAAGTCTTTAATTAATATAGTGTTGCCTCTAAATCTTCATAGGTTAATGGTATTGCATATATTGCTATGGAAGATTACAGCTTTACAGCGCTGATAGGAAGCAGTGGATCACACATACAAAGTTCAGCCTGCTAGCTTGATGCCAACACAAGTTGCCACCTTTCAGCATTACTGGACGCAGGATCACAACTCACTCCTACTACTTCCAGGGGAATGGAAACCCTTTCCAAGTGAATGACATGCCATAGAGCTCTCTAAATATCCCAAAGTCCATTTTACAACTGGGAAAACAGAGGCACAGAACCAGGGTGAGGGCAGAGCTCGGAACAGATTCCAGAGCCCTTTCTCCTGACCTTCTTCCAAAATCGATGCTATTTAACCTCACTTCTAAATCCCTGTGGCCATATAACTCAAAGAAATTGATGACATTTATTCCTAAATCCCTCACCCTGGTCCAAAATAACCAGCATTTCATCACCTACTACCTATAGGGGGATTATACCACCCAATGGGAGGGGTAAATGAGAAGACACAGCCAAACTCTTCTCATAAGTGCACACTGAAAGGACAAGGTGCAACAGTCATAAGCTGCAGTAAGGGAAATTCTACTTGGGTAGGAGGAAAAAGCCTGTTCCCAAGAGTGATTAAGCACTGGAGCAAGGGCTTGATGAGGTTAAGAGATCTCCAGTCTTGGAGCTCTGCACAATGTGGCTGGCCAAGACTTTAGACCAACCTGTTCTAACCACATCAGCCCTGCTTGGAGGACAAGAGACCTTCTGAGCAGACCTAAACTGTTCTACAGTCTGCAGGGCTACATCAAAATTCATGTTTCCCCTTAATCTGGTATTTATCCTCAGCATTCATTATTAGCTATAGACAGTGGGAAGAATCTGAAGGATTTACAAGAGAAAGGAAATCACTTTTAAGAGTGAGCAAGAGCAGACGAGTTAAAAATACGTATTTCATTGCTGGCTGGTAGCAAAAAGGGGGTTTTTTTACCAAGTTCAGAAAGCAGCAGTGTTTGCCAATAAAAGCCTAATGCTGACACAGGCCTGTCGGTGGTTTGGTCCATGCCACATAATGGACACTATGGGAAATCTTTCCTGGAGACGTCATCCAGTGCTTAAAAACTCCTGGCGAAGCGCTCCCTCTGATGGCAACGCTGCAGCACGACAATTGACACAACAGACAAAGAGGGCAGGGGACTTCAAGCAGATCTGTCAGCGACTGTATAAACACAGCATCAAACTCATGGGCTCAAGCTGGTTTATTTCATTAGCGAGAGAAGTTGGAAAATGAGGCCATTCTTCTTGCACAAGACGGGTGGGGAGAGAAGAGGCTGAGAAAGGAGATGTTAACACCTTAGGCTCTTTGCTCCTAACCTCTCACTATCTTAATGACACCATCACCATCTGTGTGGGGAGAATCAGGGAGGGTATTACACCCGAGATTCCTCCCTTATACCAGAGAAAGCCACCTTGGGGAGCACAGAGAAGAGACTGACACTCCTTTAGGCACACCTTGTGCACAGACCATGGTAAGCAAGGCAGCAGGCTCTGACACAGGCTTGGGGAGGTGATGGCCAGGATCCCCTCCCCTCTGTGTGCTGCCTTCCTCGCACTGGAACTCACCTTGAGGTTCACTTCTCTGTTGTTTCTCTAATTCTCTTAAAGTTGTTGGGGTTTTCCTCTCATCCTCATGTACCGCTCATCACAGTACCACTATGCATACATGTTACATACACAGCACTCCCTACCAGTGCTCTCCCCATAAGTCCCTCTCTTAACAAACTTTTTCACAGCTTAGGCAAAGCACCTTCATCTTACCACGACCTGTCCTGACCCACACACCTCTACTCACCAGCAATCCTTTCAGGACTCTTTGCTACTCCAGACCTGCATCTTCCATAGAGCTTCTTTCACACTGTTGTGGTTTAAGCCACAGTTACCAAGCACAAGACAATCTGTCTAATAAAAGACATAACAAAGCTTCCAGCAGACACCAGCAATCATGCAAGGTCAGGCTGGATACAAGAGGCGCTACGACTAAGGGAAAACAGTAAGCCAGCACTGCAGACTTCACTGCTCTCTGAGAACTCGCCTACAATGAAACCTAAGGCATCAATAGGGGAAAGGCCAAGGCATTGATTTCGTGGATTATGAAGCCATCCAAGCCATTCTGGTTTTAACTTGCCTTGTATACATGTGGAAATGCCAACAGCCTGGCACAGTATCCAGTAAGCATCCCATCCACATTTCTGGTTTGTACACTCTTCTGAGGGTGCACAGAGATGCGAGATCAATCTCAAATGATCTTATCTCCAATCCAAGCACCCACAGAGGGATCTTCTACTTATTACCTTTGAGCGCGAGCCCATGAATTCTCACAATTCATTTGGGACAGGTCTGTTCTAACAGGTTTAAGCTGGATTCATTTGAAATCACTGATCTTTAATATTTACATCACACAGGGGAGCGTGCGAGGGCAGTAAGCTGAGATCACTGGCCACAGAGCTACTATTCATCATAAAAGGCAGGCAAGAAGTTACGGGGATCAACTCTTGTTTCTGGAAGGCATAAAGTAAGAAGAGAGGAAAGAGAAGGGATTATGGCACTGTCAGCCTACCAAAGCCAGCAGATTTCTCCCTGGCAAAGACAGCAGCTCACTTCCAGGGGGAGGGAAAGCAAAGTTTAAAACAAAGGCTAAAATTAGTCAGAAGTAATTGAAGGAATGCAATGAATGGGCCAGTTCTCACACCATGTGAGCAAATATTAATGAGATCCCAGTGATGCAAGTGAAACCAGCTTCAGCTACAGGCATAGGGCTGAGCTCTTGCTGACATTCTCACAGCCGCACCAGGAGAATGCCTTATTGGGGTCACCGCTCAGTACCATAGGGAGGGTTTCTGAGTGATGAGACAATTCTACAGTGGGGGACAGGAGAGAAAAAAGAAGGCTTACTTTGGAGAGGCGCTTGTGTGACTTAATCGGAGAGAAAGCATGCAGGAATGAAAAGAGAGAAATTAAGGAAAGAAGAAAAATTACCTCGCAAATCAAGAGAAGGAAAACCCACAAACCCAACAGAAAACATTATAACCCCCTTCCCTTTTATAAAGCCAAACTTTATAGTCACCATGTTGACAAGAATCACACTCCCATGGCCTTAAACCACAGCAACTCATTTCTGTAACTCCCGCTTAACAAGGATGCCATTTCCCGGACAGTGTCCCCCAGCATGGCTATAACCACAGCATCCTGTGCCTGCCTCCCATCTGCACGGTTTTCCTTTGGGGACACACTGCTGGCACTGTAATGCCTGATGCTATCATCTGGTCCTGCTGTCCTGGGGGGTGTTTGTAGGTTGCTGAGCACACAGGAAGCAAGTCTGATCTCAAGGGCAACCTCAGAGCTGACAGGTCTTAAATGATCCATCTTGAGAAAACTCTTTGCCCACTCTTTTCAACTCCCATACTCTCCCCAACTCCCATACTCTCCCCATAGTAGTGAGTGATCAGTTCAGCCCAGTGAACATGGGCCAGTGAATCCCATTTCCTCTGCTGACAATGACCACAAAGAGAAGTGGATGAACACTTCTTGTGCAGGATAGTGCATGAAGACTTCTTGTGTCCAGCAATAAATCAGGCAAAGATCTAACAACTCATTTCACACAAGCCATCAGAGTTATACCTGTGACACTATGAAGTTGTTCAGGCTGAAATATTTCACTTTAAAACACTGGAAATACGCACATAACTATAATATGCCACTCACATGAGGGTTATAATCAAAGGTTATATTTGACTCCCATGTGTGTTTCAATAGGTCCCATTTGCTCACAGAAAACTGAGTCACCAAACCCTGTTCCTCAGAACGGCAAAGACATGGCTGTTTCTAATACGGTCCAAAAGACACAGTATCTTTCTAGGGAAAAAGTCTACCCTGGCCAAGACAGTCAGAACACTGCACTGATAGGATGTAATGTGCAGGCGATTGGCCAACTGATTCTATGCAATTTGAGCCTCACCTAACACAGGGCTTAGGACTGAAGAAATGCATGGGCCCTATCTAGGCTGTGTGCACAGAGAAACCTATATTTGTTCCATGACCCTTCATGTTCCAGACTATAAAAAGTCACTGCAACAGCTGATTTTCAAGGTCTTTCTCAAAATCACAGAGTCTCCCATAGAAACAGGGTCTTCACTGCAAAAACGTTAGCCTACATAAACTGTTACGGAGCTGCCGTACAAGCCATCAGTAACCCATGGTGCCAAAATCTGACCTACACAAATGGCTCCCAGTTTGGAGAATCTCCAGAAGGATGATGGGGGAAAAAAGAGGAAAGTTAGCTACAGGGAAAAAGGCACAGGACAAAGCCAGTGTTCTGCATTAGAGGGTTTAGAGCTGGGGACACACGCATCTCTTGCCCAAAGGCATTTGCTCGCTGCTCACCTTGGAGTTCTTGGCCCCGCTGCGGCCTGACTGAGAGGAACAGCTACGCTGTACACCCTGCTCCGGCGTGGAAGGGGATTTGTCTGACGAGTGGTCTGAGCCTTTCTCCACCATGGTGTCTCCTTGGGAGTCCTGTGGCGTTGGGGACCGGGAGCGTTTGCGCAGGATCGGGGAGCAGGCAGGTGTGCTGCGGTTGGAGTTACTGGCAGTACTACAGAGACAAAGGAAGAAAGAGCAGGGTTAATGATCTTCAGCTCAAACAGAATACAACTGCATCCATCCTTGATGCGCAGCATCACTCACAGATATTTCCACCAGCACAGCAGACAAATCTGGCTTCCCAAAGCAATGTGCCCAATGCCACACGTAGGACTTATGTTCTCAGTGAAATTAGGCTGTAGGCAGTTATCATTTACCAGTGGCAAAGGGAACTACAACGGCTTGCCAGTGTCTTTCTCCACCTACTCTTCAATTCATCTGACCACAGAGAATGAACTCATTCTCTCCTGTCAGCTCTGAGGGTTCAAAAGGAGGATCTGAGCTTAGGAAACCTAAACTTGCTCTCAAAAGAAAAAGAGATATCAGTGTGTTCTCAATAGAGTTCACTCTTAATAGAGTCCCACTATGTCCCTCCTTTATTTTGTTCCAGCAAGTGTAACTAGACTCAACAGGATGCACAAAAATGGAACCTTGTCTCTTAGGAAACACTCCATTAAAGATCATCAAAAACGATGGGGCACTTGGAGGGGAGTCATGATGACAGACACCACAGTCATGATTTCCTGTATCTAACCATCCTTTCCCACACCAGTTCGAACTGGGCATGGAAACATTTTGCTATGACGTAAAAGCTTCCATGATTTCAGAAAGAGAAGTTGCCCTTTCATGCTGGGGAAAAGCAAGACCTTTCAGAGGTTTACAGAACATACAAAGCATTTAGGGGAATGGAACTTCAGTAAAAGCCCTAACATCTGAACCAGAAAGCCAGTTACATATATATTTATGCAGAACAGGAAAACTCAGGTTTCCTCACTGTTCCTTCTCGTTTGATGCCTCTTCTTCCTGCCAGACACTTCAAAATACCACAAACTGCATCCATTTTTCCCTATGTAACTCATTTCCTTTAACAGCCAAAACTATTTATGACCGGACCAAACATCTTTGAGGCCCTCCCTGCTGGTATTGCTCAGCTCTGCAACCTGCAGGTCACAATGGAACCTGAGCTGATCCAAGGAAGAACTTTGTGCTAACTGCCATGCTGAGTTGTTACTGCACCCTGTTATCATCTGAGCATTCAAAAGCAAAGCCACATCTGAGCAAGGGTGAGGGAATTACAGCTGTAAGGGATTGAATTAAAAAAGTGAATACAATTGAACTCTCAGGGCTATAATTTAAGCCCAATTACATACAGCAAACTGAAGCTTGCTTCTCACAAGGGGATGTACAGTGGGGGAGTTAAGGTGGATTGTTTCCTTTCTGAAAACATGCCTGCGGTTTCCTTCATTCTCAGATAAAAATCACATCCACCTCTTACCTCTGAAGATGCCAAAACCACTTCACGCATGTTCGTTAGTTAGGTAATGTACCACACTCCTTTATCAGGTTTGGTTTAGTACTGGATGAACTGGTCTCACAAATTACCCTCTCTTTGGTCATCGCTTGTTTTAACACACAAGCGATGACACTTTCCCTAAACAACCTGCAGACAGAACACTACAAAGTTGCTTATGCAAACATCAACAGGAGCCAATTTCACTCTCATACACACAATAAGCTTACAACTGGTAAGAGAAACGCCAACAGTAAACTGTGTGCCCCTTTCCTTGGTCAAGACACAGGAATACTGAACACTAACTCCATGTACAGCACAACTGTAGCAATATTCAAGCTTTAATCCCTCCAAATGATATCTGAAACTAAACACTGAACAAAAGATGATCCCCAGAAACACAAGGCAAGAATCTGAAGCCAACGTTCCTGAGTCACGTCCCACTGTGCTAAATCTGTTTGAACATACTCATTTCTCTTCTGTGAAACCTGGATTTATCATGCACAATCTCCTTCTCATTTTCAGTTCATGTGAGTTCATATTCATAAGTTTCACTCTTGAGTTTCAGCTTCAAGCAGCTCTACCCAGACTAAGTCAAATTCAGCCAAGGTTCTGCTTGCTTTCAGGTTGCAGATATGAAGGAGCACTGAGTTTTTACTGTTTCTAAAGTAAAACACACCATAACCAGCTCCCAGCTGCACCATGAGCATGTGAAACTCAGATGAGACCACTAAGAAGTTTGGTAATCCTATTCAAACTGTAGTCAAATGAGACAAATTCTACCTTCTGTGGACTGCAATAAATACATTAATACAAGCTCCAATACACACACAGGTATGGAAGATACAATCTCAGTTTTTACACTCTGAGCACATACGTGCTCCAAACCAGCCTTAGCACACCTAGCACAGATACTGCTAAGCTGTGTGCAGCCATGGAGGCTAATTCAAGCTGATCACCTACGGCCTTACAGAGCTCCTCAGTCACACTGAGTAACCCACACTGCTGCAGCTACACAGGAGCACCATCAGCACTAACTCTCTTAAAAGTTGGCATGTATGTTTGTCCAGGCTCAGTTCACATTGCTGTAGCCATAGGTTTTGGTGCCAAGCACAATCTCAGGCACTCTCTGGTCTCCGGCTTCATTTTCCAGCCACTGAGCATCTCTGGCATGCTTTAACAATCTCAATCCACCTGTACATATAGTGTTAGGTATGTATGAATTATCACCTTTGCAGATAGGGAAAAACAGACAGCTCCAAGGGTGCCTTCTTAGGATTAAGGCAACAGAGCTGATCAAATTCATATCTGAACCCACCTCACTATCTGATGATCGGGCAACACTGAGTATTTGTTGTTACATGGAGGGCTCCATGAGCGTGCACACAATGAGGAATATGAGGATGGGCACAAACCCCCCAAGCCTGCAGTTCTGTCTCACTCGCCTCCCCCTGCCCTGAGCCCCTAAAACTCACTGCTCAGTCCTTGAAGTTTGAATCTAACCCAAAGCACAGCCATGACGAACGCTTTCTGCAGTTGCCATAGTGACCAAGGCCTGCCATTGAACCAGGAATCAGCGCCTGAAATGCCAAAACGGCTTGACCCACTTTGAAATGAAATAATAGTAATAAATAATGCCTTACAGACCTAATTGACCACAGCGCATTCAGGGCCTCCCATACCCCTGCAGCAGAGCCTTTAGTAGATGCAACAGACTAAGTGAGGGACAGAACACAAACAAGCCCACCTAAGCAGCAGCCCTTTGCTCCTAGGTGGAGTATAATGAGTATAGAGGCAGAGTGCCTTCTTGGTTTACGTTCATACTGTGCCTAAGAGAAACAGTTTGTCTCATGATGGGAGCTGCAGTAAAAATAACATGAGAAAGCGTGATGCCGATAGGAAAAGGCCAAATTCTGTTCAGTTACATGGAGGACAAGCCTCAATAGCTGAGCTTTTCTTTAGGTGGTGGAAACAGAATGAAGATTGGCAACAGAATGAAGACAAGCTGCCTGGTCATACCTTACCCTGAAAGCAAGGATGCAAGGCAAGACAAAGAATACAAACTTCCTCCTCCAATGGAGTATCTCCTGTAAAGATTTGAACCAGCCAGTGAACAGTGACTTCAGCAAGCAGAAGCTTTTGGGAACAGCTACAGTCTGTATTCCATAAGCTATGCCTGGGATTCTTAGAGCTATAACGGAACCCTGAGGACTCTGCAATGCTTTAATGGAGAGCTCAGCGAGAAACCTTTGAGTCTATTACATGAATGACATTCAAGCATCCTGCACTGACGTGAAAGTCTGTCCATCCTACCAGATCTGCAATAATCACCCCGCCTGCCACTACAACAGAGCCTGTTCTCCCCTCAGGTAGTAATGCACACAGTAAGGAGACACACAGCACATCCATTTGAATCTGCCAGTTCCGGGATGGGAACTAAAATAATCACTACATTGTGAAAAACTAAAGGATTTGTTACAAGGGCAGCTCATGTAAGCAAGTGGCAGCTTCTGGTATATATGCTCCCACCTTCATCGTGTTCACCAGCTTCTCAGGCAGCAGAAACACATCAACGACACCATTTCCTGCGGTGTATTTCTAAACCCCTCTGACTTCCTCGATTTGGAAAGCCAGCCAGCAGCCTCCAAGTCTGCCACAGGTCTCAAAAGAATTTAACTTTACAAGAGTAAACGTGCTTTAAGTTGCTTGCATCTCCCTGCAGCCCAGAGCACCTACCTGATAGTAAGCTCCTTAAGGGCCAGAACTGGGGTTACCAACAGCATTGCAAATGTTGGGCTTAATTCTATAACCAGCTGAGCACCATATGCCTCCAAAACAGCAAAGAACTTCAGCATATATTGAACTCGGCTTGTCTGAAATCTGTGCAGTCAAGCCTGTGCTTACAGGCTTTCCTAAACAAGAGCGAAGGAGATCAAGTATAAACCAGAACTCGACTGATAAAGCCTTGCAAAGAGCAGGAAAAGTTGCAAGGTCAAGAAGGCACCTCAAGCCTGGGTGTAGTACAAAAGGAGTCAATTCTTCTCAGAAACAGCTAGTAAAGGGGTTCATTAGACGCCTACAAAGATACTTTTCTGCGGTACAGTCTGACATCAGTGGAAAAAGATGAGATTCAGAAACTCATTATGCAGTCTACCAAACAGCAAGCAGATGGTAACAACTTTTGATCATCACCAACCTACACTCGCTTCAAATTGATAATCCAAGAATGAAAACCTCCATATATCCTCCAGCAATTCCCTGGGCTTGGCATGGTTCTACAAGCAATAACAAAATGCTATACTTATATTACATCTCCCAGTAAAAAAGTCAGAAAAGCAAGCATTACATTAAAAAAGCAGTGATACCTGGAGGGATGTAGAGAAACTGAGCAGTGTTTCATAGCAATTGCTTTAAAAAGAATAGTGGGAATAGTATAATTTCTGCTTGTTATTTAAACAACTGGTTTTTAACAGAAAAGTCCATCCTTGTCAAAGATTTACTGTGACTGTTTTGACGTTTCACTGAATGGTGCCATCCTCCTATGACATTCAATAGCATCTTTACATATTCATGAGGCAAAATTAATGCAATTATGATGCTCAAGGGGATTAGCAAATCACTGCAAGCATTGGGAAGGAATTTGCCTTCTGCCCACATACAGCACTGCAAGGTTGGTCAAATGTATTATTAACAATGTCATTGTCTGTCTCTGAACCACCTGATACTGGTTACCACTAGAGACAGACTATCAACTCTGATGGACAAATAGCCTGATGTCTTACAGAAGCTCCCACTCTGCTGCGTTTGAAACAATGGCTCCACCTCTCCCTTTTTACCTGGAGCTATTGCAAATCCCAATCAAAAGTTGGAAAATGTTGTTAAAATGGAACAAGACAGATCTTAACAATACTATCCAATAATGCAACAGCCCTAATTTAGGGAGGATCATTAATCTGCAGTGAACCAACAAGCGTTACAAATCATGCACCAAACCCCTCCATCACCCCCAGATTAGTATAGTTCGGTTTGCTCTAGTGGAAGGCCAACCACATGGAACAAAGCATGACGGATAATACAATGAAACCTGGGGAGAAATAAAGGGGAAATAAAGCAAAATGAAAAATTCACATCCCTCTGAGGCTGATGGCATGTCTCAAACATGGCCCAACATGGTCACTCCGTCTATGGCTGTACTTCTAAAAAAGGAACAGATATGGGCTTTGTTTCCTCTCCTTCCCACCACAATGCCAATGGCTCCTGCAATTAACAGCAAGGATGGCAATATCTGATACTCTCTTGAAAATCTCAGAGCCCAGAATTTGGGATAAAGCAGAGCTTACAAGTTCTTGTTTCTAATTAAATACAATAATGACAGACACTGTTAAGCCATCCCTGATGTGAAGGAAAGTTAGAAAACTTGACAGCTCAAAGAATAAAAAGTGAAGTTAAAATAACTCTCAGCATGCTTATTTTAAACCTCATTATTTGCAAAATCCCTCAATGGTTTGGAGATGCATTGTTGCTGTTGCACATCAGTCCATCTGCATTATTTCCAGGGAGGATGCTGCAATATAGCACTAAATAGGTAGTGATAAAGATCCATGCTCATTTTGGATGAGGATGTATGTATGATACACCTTCTAGATTACCTCAACAGCAGCCAAAGCACTCTTCCCTTCTGCCTATCTCCTGCTATAACATAGCAAGGCTATGAGCATCCCAGGACTTTGGCCCCAGCACAGGTAACATCTCCCTCAACACATTCCAGCCTTGTGGCAGGGCTTTTTTTTTAAACCACAGATTAAACATCTAATGAAGCCTCACACCACATCTTATCAGCAACAGAGCGGGGGTGGACAGGGATATCGGGTATCTGGGGAGTAGAAGACAAAGCCAGAGCTGCATAGCTTCCCACTCACTCCTGCTGCTCATCAGCATCAGCTTTCACAAGTTAATGGAAGGTGCTGTAATCGTCAAAGCTGGGACCAAATCGATTTCTTTTGTTCACCTCTTGATGCTTCATCCCCTTACCATTGTGAAAACAACGATCCAACAGTTTCACAGGCCCTCGCCCTCATATCCTCCATGCAATCCTCCCCCCCCTGCACTAACCATATAGTGTTCAGCTGACACCCAAAAACAGAGACGGTCAAGGAATAATGAGAAGTCAGACACCCTCAGTGCTGGAGTCACACACAGCCCTTTGTCCTGAGGACCGGGTTCAGGCTTGTCCCCATACGCAACATATTCTCTCTTGCTTTATCCAGCTTTCTGGCTTTCAGTGGCACAGACAGTTGGAGGCTTCCCTTGGCACAATCCTGGGCATCCAAAGTTATTGCACTGAGGTAAAATACATCTCTGAGATTCAGCTTGAAGTTTCCTTCCCACTGAGCCAAAACCACAAGCTCCATCCTAAATCTACCGGTTTCAAAAGGAGTTCTCTTGAATATGCGTGTGACTTAATAAAGCAAGGGAACAGGAATATATCCTCTGTACTGAATCAGTGCTTTCCATGATAGACAGGACAATGCTAATCACCGGTAATCTGGATAACAGCAATTCTTTAATGAATGGGGGTTCAGCAGATTTTCACTGTCTATAAGCACCCCCCTATTTCCTACTGCCAAAAAACAAAGCCACCTGTATAGACACTGGAGGACAGCCTAAAACAAGCAGCACAAAACAAATCCCACCCCTCCCCATCACTTCAAACACTCAAACAGAGCGAGGAATGCAGAGCAGAAGCAAGGCATCAGTGTGCATGCTCCGAGCCCTTTTAAGAGCAAGGGAGCACATGGGCAAACAAATACACCATCTTCCCGCAGCAGCTCCAGCTGCCCTCCCGTGACGCATCGCCTGTCCCTCCGGCATCAACCCCCTCCTGCCTCCTTCCATAGCCCCAGCTGCTATGAGAGCAGTAACTGCCCCTTTGGGGATGGGGGGATGGAGAAGACAGCAGGCGTGAACGGAAAAGGAGGAGGGGTGAGGGGAATGGAAGCTGAAAATGCACACAATCAGATTTGCCCATCGGTGGTTTCAAACAATCAAAAAGGCTGCTTTAGCAATTCCACTGTGGGAGAGGTAGAGTGCGTGCAAGGGGGGAAAAGGAATCAGCCTGTAGAAGGGAAAAGAAACGAAGCATCTCCGCAACATGATGTCACGCTGTCTGCTTTCAAGTCCCCCAAACAGAAAGGAGCAGCAGCGGCAACCAACATGGACTCCAGATTTAATCTGCCTAGAAAGCTGATGTCTCCGGTGGTAGATTTGCTCAGCAGACCTGAGCCGAGCACAGCACGCACACCCCTTCCACACACATCCATGCACCCACGGCACATACAGACGCGGAGGGGAGAGGAAGAGAGGCATCAGCAGAAGGAACAGGAGAGTAACACTAACCTGGTAGCCATTAGGGACCGTAGTGCAGCGCGGAGCAGCTAGGAATTCATTCATTCATGCACTCGTGCGTGGCGGGGGGCGAGCGAGGGTGGGCCAGCGGTGAGGTGGGAGGGTACTCACCTCCTGCACCATCTCAGAGCCCTTCCCGACGGGAACAGGGAGACGGGGGCTGCAAGGGGCTCCTCACGGGGAGCCCCGTCTCTCAGCATAGCGCTGGGGCTCCTGCCATGGCTCAGCCTCCCTTCCTCCCTCCCCACTGTGTGTGATGGTGGTGGCTTGTGTGGCTCGGCCCGTGCTGCTCTCCCCCTTGTCGCTGCTGGCTCTTTCACACACGCACAGCAGCACACACACGCGTGCGCACGCAGACAAGAGCTGCTGCTTTACATAATGCAGCCCCCCTTCATTATTCCCCTTCTTCACACAGAACAGTGGGGGGAACCCGCAACATCTCCCCAGTGTCCCCCCCTTTATACCTGTCCCTTTCAGATGCTGCCCATCAAGTCTGGCAAAGCCGACAAGCGAGGATCCTACAGGTTGAGGAGACCGCCCTCATCCTCGCTGTGTGCACACCGACCGTTCACGGACATGGGAGAAAGTTTGGAAACCTGGGAGCGTGTCGATGCAGGAACAGTAGGGGAAATTAAACCCTAATTAACTGGTGAAGTGAATGATCTAAACTGAGTTAAACGCTGTGAGGGCACACTCGCTCGGAATTAAGGTGACCTCAACTCTTATTTAGCTTGCTTCATCTAGAAAGGTTCATTTGGTTTCATTTTTCATGCCTGTTCCTGTGCAAACAGGCCTGGGATTTTAAAAGATACATTATCAAGCCAAGTTTACACCCCTAGAGCAGCATTAGTATGTGGTGTTTCATTGGGGGACATACATATCGCTTTAACTCCACACACATGGACACCTTTATCCCAGAATAAGAAGGCTTCAGTCCCTTTCAAGGGCTCTCATAGTACAATATAAACTCCATAGGCTGAAGGATGGAGGCCCTTTCCCTTTTGTTGCATTTTACCCATTCCTTACACAGAGGTGACCATTCTCTCTTCTCTTTAGAATCAATCATAGCTTTCATGCTAATGTCCCAAAAAAGCATCTTTCCAAAAGGCTGATTATCCATCATTTCATTATAATAAAAATCAGTGGGAGCAGGAGGTTCTCTGCACTTGAGAATCAGTGCTCAAGCAGGCTCCTGCCACTATGCGGTTCAAATGCTGCACATGATTTTAAATGGAAAACGCTATTACCATACATGCCTTTATCCAGGCAGTACAACAGTACCATCCCCTTGTTTATATTACTCAAAGAATACACATAGATGCACATGGGTTCATTGTGTATATCCCACTATGCTCGCAAATGCATTGCACCATTAAGAGATCCATCAACATCCTCTTTGTGCCATGAGGGACCGTAGTGCTTTTGTTCTTCACCTTCTCCATTTACAGCGCTGCCAAGCACAAGCATCTAAAATACATCAACTTTCACCCCAAACATAAACTTGGAACACAAAATCTAATTTCATCTAAGAAAATCTGGTTTTCATACCTCCAATTCCATTACACATTTGCTCAGGTTCCGTTCGCAAGCTTTTCTCTCCAGTTAAACTTGTGTTAAAATGAGAATATTTCTCATGTAGTTCCATGTTCACAGGCATTGGAGATTTACAAAGAATACCAAACAAAATGAATCTGTACCAAAATCACAAGAGCTGACAACGTATTTGTCGCTTTATCCAGCAACATCTCACTTTAGGCTTTAAATCTGCAGGTCCCCATAAGGATGGAGCTTCCTAGCTCCAGTCTCCAACAGAAGCTGTAACGCTAAGTAACAATTGGCAATGAAGTGGTTTTCTCCTCACGCACACTGACCTTCTGCCAACACAGAGATCTCTCTAAAGTTTGCAATGCCTTCTTCTCAAGACTCTGACCTTCAATTCATTGGACTAGGTTCTAGTGTTTATGGGTAAACCTGGTGTGTTTTGCAACTAAGAAACCCACGTCTTGTGGCCTTCACTGGAAACATTGAAGCACTTCTCCAATACAAACCTAGGCACAAACAACAACGCATCATTAGCCGGCCAGAAAACCCAAGGTGAGTGGCAGAGCCACTAGGACTTGCACCTTGGGTTTTCATTTTCATACATGACCATCACAAGTTTCAACTGGTTACGAAAGCTTGTGAACTGGTGCATTTACAAATGTTTAAAGAAAATGGCATGTAACATACAACCCTTCCCATTCCCTGTGTCCAATGCAATGGGACCTCCATACTCAAGAAAGATGTAACTCCCACTGAAATGACTGTACCTGGTTTCAACACGTGAACAATGTGGATAAACTGGACAGGGTTCAGGTAAGAGCAGTGAACAGTAAAGACAGTCGCACTGAATCCATCCAACACAGACTGGAGGGCAGGGAATGAAGAGCTTTACATGATCACCTGGAACAGGAATTTGGTAATAGCAGGTAACAGATGAAAGTGCAACGATACCAAGTGCTGAAAGACAAGAGGGGCATTTTTGGATGGAAACAGAACTAACCACTGTAATTCATTCAAGGCTAGATTAGCCATCTGAGGCAAACAGTATCACACAGGTTTTATGCTTTCCTAAATGCTGTTCTGTAGCTCAAGCAAAAATTAGTTCCGGAGAGTCTTACACCTTGCGTTCAACAGGGCTTTCCCAGAGATATCTGAATGGTCCCATTTTGTTTTACAGCCTATGAGTCTTTCAGTGCTTAGTTTTCTCATGGCCTTCAAAGCAGTATGAAGATAGTTGGAAGTGTCTCAGCCTCTACACATTTTGGCATGACTAAGGTTTGAACAAGATACTACTTTTGTAAGTCACATGAGAGCTACGCTGCCCTAAAGGCTGTGAGGAAATTCAGTCTAATAGCTACTTCAGATTTGGAACCATAAGAACACGGAGGCCCAAAGCAAAAGAGGTAGGACAGATTCAATACAGGAGTTTAAGACCTACCTATTCTTCAGACTGTCAGGAGAGAAGATGAATAAAATGAGAGCTCTGCTTCCAAAAACACTGTGAGAAAAATGGTAGGAATGCAGGACTTAGAGAAAAGCTTCTTAGGTTTATCTGGGATAGCATGCAAGAGGCAGAGTTATAGGTAATTTGAAATATCATGCCATGTATCAAAAGCTTTACAAACTTTATCAGATCCACAAGGTTCAAGCCAGGGTTGCTTGCATGTATGTCCCTCAGCCTTTACCCTTGTTCTAAAGAATCCAGACAAGCACTAGGGTATTATTTCATGTGTGAAGGACAGTTTTAGGAGGAGTGACTGGTGAGCTATCTGTGGCACGACATGGTCACACACCACAGCCTGAATACCAACCCCTGCAGCAAGGTGGAGCGTCATACATCGGGAGCACTCCCTCCCAGGATGCTCTAAAGCCATTAAAGCCCAGGGCTGATGATAGATACACACAAGACAGCCCAGTGACTGAAGATTCAGGCCTACAGAGCAGCACATAGGTTTGAGATAAACTATCTCAAACTGGTACAGCTTACCCTCCTTGTAAGCCCTACGAGTGATAGGGAAGCAAACAGCAGTCGTTCAAGTCGGTCTGCAAAGTGTTTGGGAACGTGGGCTTGAAAACACGCAAGGTTTTTCATTTCCCCTTTCCAATCAGTCTTTGTTCAATCTTAATACACTCTAGTTTGAAAGCTTAAAGGACTTTAACAGTTATTCCCCAACATTTCTACTTTTCAGCTGAGCTCAGAAGAGAACCAGAGACACTTACACTTTCATAGTACTTTTGGCCTTGTCTTCAAAGACATAGCAGAAATGTACAAGAAAGTGTGTCCTCAGGGAAAACTCATAGTGCTGCAGCCTCAAGATCTCCAAGTAGGATTAGCATTAGTGGTTAACTGATGCATCTGGGTGGTAATTACTACTTTGCACATGTTGAATATTTCTGCTCCTACTACTGTTGGAGCACAGAAGCTCCTTTCCTCCTTCACACGCTCCTAAACTATGAAGATACGGGCTCTGCTTTTGAATGTACAGCATTGTACAGGGTGAGTTCTCTGACTGGGATGTGTGATCCTGTTTGCTGGCTCCTGCTCAGACCATGGAACATCCCTCCAGTGTACAGAATGGGTGCTATTCTTCAAACCCCGCGGTATTCTCACCCTACTAAACAGTAAGGAGCACTGCCGAAACTCTTCCTTCTCCCTCCCATAGAATGAGCTCCTAGACAGGTACCAGATCAAGCAAAAAGCATTTTAGAGAACTCTGAGCTGACAATGGCATTTTCATGGAGCAGGATACAGTGGCTGCTAAGAGCACATGGATTCCTACAGTAGTGGGGGATGGAGGAGGCAGGCAATCATGTGCTCAAAGGCATGGAGAGGAAGAGGGGGAGGAGGAGAACAAGGAGAGAGAGAACAAAGTGTCAACATCTTAACTGGGACACACAAAGAGCCAGTTCTTGGTAAGAACTTAATCCAGGATTAACAAGAGGTCAGCTACCTCTGCAAGGAGGCTGCACTGAAAGGAGCTAATTAGCTCTCCTTAATTGCACAAAAGGAACCACACAGAATTCAAGGCATTCACAAGGAGCAGATCCCACCTCACCTAGGAAACACGGCCCTACCTGTTGTCCTCAGCATCATGCTCAATCAGCTTGTAGGAAGCCATAAGCAGGCAAGGTGAAAGGATGTTAGTAAAGAGCGTGCGGGGAGTTAAGCTCAGCATCAACAAGTGAAGTGGCTGAGCAAGAGCTGGAGCCTACATCACACAGGACAAACACTTTTATCATGGCCAAGCGTATTTCCAGAGAGCTTCTTCAGCAACCACTGCCATAACATGTGGAACTGGCCAAGATCCCTATAGTAACTACAGCTATCGCTTTCATAAACATCCCAATGTAGGCAGGCATTGCATCCTGGGCAGAATAAAAGGAGAGCACAAAACAAATGCATCATGGACCATAGACAGGTAATAGCCCCCAGTCTGGAAACTGGGATGATGCAGTGGAAAAAGGCGGCTGAATTGACCTTCCGGAAATTCTCAGACTTGAGTTTCTAATCATACATTACAAAGACACTTACATATTCCTAAATCCTCTGCCAGCTTCTACTCTATACTAAATCCGTCTCTTGTTTTCCTCCAAAACCATGATATGTTCTATTCTAGCCCACTGATGATAAGCTGTTGCATATTTTACCCCAGAAGCACTTGTGCTGCTGACAGTCAGCGTGCTTGAAAATGAAGAATAACAAGCACATCAATAACTTTAACTGATTTCTCCAAGATCAAGCACTAATAAAAGTAATTCCAGTACCTGTTTTAGAGCACCGTGCTGAGGGCTGGGCAGGTTGTACAGAGAAGGCCCTCACTGTGAGAAGCTTCCAGTGCAAGACTTCAACCATGCACTGAAAGGCACAAAGAGGCTGCACTGATTTCAAGCCTTGCCGCAATCAAGGGAGACACCTTCAACTCCCAGGGACTGAGTGTATCCCAGCTCCATGCTCAGCTTGAGAGAGGATGAAGAGAAAAGCAAAACAACAGGTTGACCAGGGGACAATTATCGCACACACAAAGGAAAATAGCAACAGAAACAGGAGATCACCTATTAGTTACAGGTCCCTGTGGAATCATTACAGTAGTGCCTCCATTATCCGTGTATCCTTCTTTTCTTATCCCTTCAGGATGGGGTTGAATATCATGCCACTGTACTTCCCGTTACATTGTGAAGGTAGCCACCAGGGGACAAGCAGCAGCAAAACCGTACCTCAAACCCAAACCAAATACATCACGTTCTTGGCATACCACTCCAAAGATGACAAAGCCACATTCCCCTCTGCTCCCTCAGATATGCTGTTCCTATGCAAGCTCAGCACAAACAGAGAATTCCCTGACAGCTGGATAAAGCTTCAATAGCTGCCATTGGGGAGAGCAAAATGCATTATCGGCTGCTCTGTGCCAGGGGCTGGGCTCCAATCTCCTGGTACAGACATGCCCCACTCCAATCTCTCCACAACCCCTCTGCTCCTTATTCCAAACTGCACTGAGCTGAAACAGCTCAGACCTGTGACTAGGTTTATGTAGAGAAGGAAGAAGAAAAGGGCCCTAGAAGGGCCTGATGTCTGTTTTTAGCACTAGCTGGTGCAGTATGCACTTCTACGTCATATCATTCAGTTACAGTTATGCCAGCTTCACCATTCCTCTGGACTGTTCCAATCTGTTTATCTCAACTAAAAGCAGCCTCCTAAAGCCTTCCTCCAAAGCACTACCCCAGTCTCTACCTTCAGACTCCTGATTTCAATCCCAACACCTATTCACACAAGTAGGATTCTTCCGCACTGTCACCCACTGACTTTCTTAACCTTGCTTGACACTTCCAGGATGGGTTCAGATTCCTATTATCTGCTGGGCTCACCCAGAGACTCACTAACACTGTAACAGCCAACTCAGTGCAGCCTCTACTCCCTCGAAGACAAGAGCATTGCTCCACCAGAGTGTCTTCTCTCCCCACACTCTCATCCCTTCCACCCAACCTTCTGTATCTCCATCCCAGCCCTGCACTGCATCCATCGGGGAATCCTTTTTCCTGAGGAACTGCCTGACCTCAGCATGCACACACAGACACAAAGGAACCTGCATCCACAGGAAGGAGACCTCCTGCCTGCCTGGGAGATGCGAAACGAAGAGCTCAATGATGGCATCGCCACCTGTTAGCACATCATATTGCTCGGGGTGAAGCTTCGTGTCCTCCCTGCTCCTCTGTTCTCCGGTTCCGAAACCACCATTTAAACTGCAGGCAGAAGCAGCTCTGCTGGGAGAGAGACCCTTAAACCAGGCAAGAATCTCACCGCTCCGATGCATTTTATGCTCTCAAAAGTGGCTGACAAAAAGATTCCTCGCTCCGATAACGGCTTGGCATGGCTGAAACAAAGCCTTCTTTGCAACTGGCTACCCAGCTCTGGCATCTGAACTGGCCGCTGCCCACTGGAAAGAAAAGCTCCCACTGTCTCTTTAAGAATGCCCTGTAGCCCACATTGCGGGCGCTCAGTTAACCCTGGCCGCTCCTCACTCCAGCCACTGATGTCAGCTATGAGATATCAGGACCTCTTCCTTTCTCCTGCTGTTACCTACCTGTTCTGCTGTCCTCGTACAGCTTCTCCACGCTGTTGCACATCCCTGGCACCCCAAGCATTTTTGCAGGGGCACTTTAGAAGAGCTTTATTAAATATCCCTCTAATCCTCATTATAAAAGCCACCAGGGAGTGCTTCTGTGATGACAAAGGAGCACAGCAGTCAGCATGGACCAATGCATCCCAATTACCTCTAAATTCAACTTCCTTACTCCCACAAATTACTCTATTTAGTCATTTCTACATGTTATCTTGCTGAGCTGGAGGGACTATGCAGCCTTCTCTACACCTTATCAGACTCAACACAAACCATCTACTCCCTTAATACAACAGCAGCCAGCACAGCCAGCAACAGGAGAAATACTTGTCTTCAGCACAGGGGTATTTCCAAACATAAACTCTTTGAAAGGCCATCTTCTACAGAAGGGTTAGAAAGTGCAGAAGGTAGCAATGTGACTCATCTTGAAAGTGTATATAAACACACATACAAAAACCTACCTCACAAGCAATATAAACAGAGACTGTGATTCTCTTCTGGGCAAAGCATAAAGAATGCTATCCTACCACTGCCCTTCATTTTGTACCTACTCCAAACAGGTATAAGGGAGGAAACACAAAGTCAGGCCCAGCAATACACAGAAAGCAAGCAAGAGATGTGTTTCTTCAGTGCGCAGGGTAAGAGCACAAAGTAAATTAGACATGTTCTTGCAACATGATATAGGAGCAGGAAGGACTAATGTGATTCAGAGCTGCGTAAATCCGATCAATCACTTCTCATGGAAGCTGCTGAAATATGTGCTCTGTATGATCAGTTAATCTCTACCACTAACCTTATTATGAGGGTTCTGTCATATAATCAGAAAGCTATTCTTACACAGAAATAAGTTCAAAGGATAGCAACAAAATCATCACAATATTCATGAGGCTCATTTATTAAAGGAAACTCAAAGGGCAAACAAAGTGAAGTGGTCAACAAGTATTTGAAGAATGTAAACATCAAAGAGAAAGAGAAGCAGTAGTAAGAGGTTTTAGAACAACAAGCAATGCGATTCTATTCAGTTGTGGGAAAAAACTAGGCTGAAGTCAAACCCTTGCAGCCAAGAGCATGAGGGAAGTGGTAAAAACTCATTCACTTGTCATGTTTATAAACAGCATTAGGTAACCATTAGTGAAGACAAATCATTAGTAAAGACAAACAGTAGGGAACTGCCCTACACTGGCAGGAGCATGGATTAATGCCTCAATTCCATCATGCTTTTTTCCTGTCTCTAACTCGGCTTTCCATAGTTTTCCTAATAGGCAGCAGGCCAGTCCAATGGAGCAAGGCCCTTCTTTTAAAAGCCTCAAACAATACAATCTCAGTTCCATTTCCAAAATCACTTATACTATCACCTGTCTCTAAAACAGAAACCCGGAAGAATCAATGGGAAACCTGTTGGAAATGTTGGGGAAAAAATAACATAACAGGCATTTGAAGCAATGATGTAGTTTTACTGCCTTCAGCCAGCCATTGAATATTGCTCAGCTTCTCTAAGCTCCAACCCCTGGACACATATCTGCTTTCACAGCCTGCAGTTAAGCAACAGTTCATCTCTCAAACCTCATTCCTAAAATGCACATCAGATTGAAGGCCACCACATGAGAACTCTGTTTTTTAAACAGCTGAGAGCTCTATAAAAACATAAATTCCAGTTCTGAGGGCTGCACAGCCACAACCCCATCTCCACATGAGCAGAGGCCACTGCTTTCAGAGCTCTATAGCTGCTTTATTTCTATTCCTAGAGGGTCAGAAATACACCAAAATTACAGCTCTAACATACTGCCAGCTTTCCAAAATGCCTCTGTCCCCAGCACAAACCTTTTAATTCACAGCACTTCGTGTGTCATCGCTGCACAAAGATGAGACCTTGCAAACGTGGAATACTCAGACCTTGCCATCTCTTTCTCCTGTCATTTAAACAGGCTTGTTTGCTTAGTATTTCATTAAAGGAATGACTCTCGTTAAAGAGAGCTGTTATTACACTAAGGATAAACCCCGTTAATCTGGTGCCTTATATTGTGTGCATATATGGATGCTTTATTCTGTTACCAAATCTTTGCTACTTCTGAAAATATACCTCCTCCTTCCCTCCCCAAGTCTTTTTCATTCAATTCATTTTCTCCTCCATTTCCCTTCTTGCAGCTCCAAGGCCTGAAACTAGGTGTAGTCAAGCCACATTCTTCCAAACCTGGTATTCCAAGTGGTTTGAAAAGGATTCAAAATATATACCCTAAATATATATTCCCCCTCCCACCAACCCAAACCCAAGTTCCTTCTTTTCTGCTCCTTTTCCATATGCATAGAGTGGCTGTGACATTGTCAGATGAGAATGGCAGCATTTACATCTTATGTTAGTTGAAAATAAGCAGAGCATCTCCCTTCAGGGTCACTTGGCTGTGGCCACAGAGAGCATTCTGTCCAGGAAAAGTGCTTAGGGAGAATAAACCTCTGGAAACAAAGTATAATCAACAGCATAAACGTAACATTGACCAAATGGAAAACTTTAATGAAGGAGAGGCTCAGGGAATGTTCCACCATATTGTGTTCAGCTCTGCAAGAACATACTGAAGTAGCAGAAGGGGAAGAAAAGCTACCGGTTTACGTGCAGCATTTGTTTGGGTTGGTCTCCATCTCCCTAACTTTGATATTTTATAATTGGATACTATTATTACTATTATATCTCAATTTATACAATTTCCTTTCACCAGAGTCAAAATACTGAAATTAGCACCTACCATTCATAATAGTTATAATAATAATAATGGCAGCCTGCCATAAGATGCACTTTCTGACGAGAACTGAAATCAGAGGCACACAGGGCAAGATTCAACCACAAACACACTGCTTAATCAACCAAAGGAATACCACTAACTAGTTTAGAATAGAGAGAAAAGAAGAGTCATGTTCCCAAGAGGAATTTCAGTTGACAAATAAGATTAAGCAAAAGAGATCTTGACCAGGACGCAGCAATTCTTGCATAATGTGCCACAATAGCTTCGATGGCAATATTTGGCTCTTTCAGACCTTGCCATACCCACTTGTTGAGCAGAATAACCTTGATCAAGTAGAAACATTAAGTACCTGAGTATTTCTGTTTAGTTCAACAGAACTATTAACACATGCAGGGTGAATCACAAGCTTACAAAATGTGGAACACTGTTCAACATACCATTTCTAGCTCTTGTTACATGTAAATATCAAACTGTTAGTGAGAGGAAGCGCAAAGGATGAATGGCATAGCAATGCATATATTTCGCATATACTATATAGCATACTATATATGAATGGGGTATATTGCAGACTTGGAGCAGAGGCAAGAGTGTGATACAAGTGGCTAGTGACAGATTAAGGCTTCAAACTGGCTTCTTGTGACTGCCAGTTCCAACAGGCAGGTCCTTGCTTCTCATTTGAAGGGAGCAAGGAGTTAAACAGCTTGAAGAGTGGAAAAGAGCACCTGCTAAATTTTATCTACAGCCTCTTCTCAGCTCAATTTGCCTCTTTCCATGCTTTTTCGTTCTGCGTAACCGAGGAAAAGAATCTCTAGAGAGGCCTCACTGCAGCCTCATTCATCTCAACTTAAGGCCCTGAGCAAGCAACGGCTGCAGAATTCCAGACCAGTTCCCAAGCAGTTTGCCCTTCATTTGACATTTATGAGGCCGCTGAAGGACCAGAGAGAGCACAAGGTGATTTTACTCTCTGATAAGCGGAAAAGGCCATTTTAGAGCAAACCAAATGATGATGATTCAATTAGCCAAAATAATCTGCAGCTCAAGGAGAGATGCTGGGTGTTCACTCTGCAATGCACAATGTCTTCATGGTGTAAGTCAAAGAGCTCTTCTACCTCGTTACCCACAGAGAGGTTTCAGTAAGCACATAGACATATATTATAGAATAAAGTTACAGATGGTCATCCAATTTTAAATCAAAAACTGATGCCAAAACCATACCATATAACAAATAGAAAACACAAAAGGGCTACTTTTGCAAGTCTATCATCACACAGAGCTTCAGCAAACCAAGTCCCAGAGCAAGGGCTTCATACTGACTCTGGTTTTCTTCAAATAGCCTTCTTCCCCTGTAATTATTTTTTTATATATATATAATTACATAAAATATAATTTTATTTAAAAAATTTTAAATAAATAAAGTTTTTTACTAAATTAGTCACTTCACATGTCCTTTATACCATATCACCACTGAAGGTATTAATTCAGCATGGCAGTCCAGGACAAAAACTGGTAATGAGCTGATCTTGGTTCTATTTCTGGCTCAGTGATTGCGAGTACAGTGAATTACATGCAAGGTTTTTCCCTGACATTTGTGCACTTGGATTAGGCTCCTAATTGCTTACTAGCACTTCCCACTACTGAAAAGCCCAGAGAAATTAGCACAAAACCTGCTGTGAACCACTTCATCAAATTATGAAACCATTTACAAAACAGATCTATCGATACTCCCCAAAGTGATTCTCTGGGTCACCTTACACAGCATCGTAACACTTCTTTCTGTTGAGAAAAAAGGATAGAAACTGTATTTTATGGACAGAGGTTCAGCCGAAATGGTCAGAATATTCTGGATCCAGGGAGAGACAAGCGTCCTATTAATATGGTTTCCTCTTCCTGCTGCATCAACAGCAAATGGGAACATTCTGAATCCTAAGATCCATTTGCAGAATTTATAAGGAGTGAAAGCCTCTTCTTTCTAAAACGCTAGCACTGTGTTGATATGCATGTGGGTCAGCTCTGATGGCTTTCAGGAGAGGATTATCAGCACCTGTTTCTTCCTTTTAAATAAAAAGCACAGAGAAGAAATAGGGAGATGCAGAAGAATCGATGAAGACGGGAGAAAAGAACACTGAAACGTAACATTTCAATCTGGAACGTGAAGGCTGAACAGCACAAAAGGCACAACAGCACTATTATGCAACTTCAATGAACTATATTGCCAGTCTTCTCCAAAAAACTGAGGAAGAATTGATTTGGAAAACCATCTTTCATTTGCAATACAACAGAACAAAGTTCGTGTTCATTGCACACAGCAGCTCTTTGCAGTATTGATATGAAATTGAAAGTAATTTAAACTGCTTCATCATTTCACCATGCAATGATGGAGGCAAGAATCCCGAACACCCACGTTGGTCACCTTTATGTACTATGGCAAGCAGTGGTTCTCTACAATTCAGAACATATTCCTCCTGGCCCCTTTTTACCAACCCTTTAGATTCTGAAGTCATCACAGTGTAAAGACTGTGTATGTGATAGTGCACAAACCTCCTCCCTTCCCTCTTAGACACTTGCGGCCCCAAGACACTGACACACCAACTGGAAGAGCAGGTATCATTGCCTGTATTCCCGAAGTGGTATCCTTACAGCACACACAACTGAAACTGCCTAATGTTAATCTTCACTGCTCCCTACATCAAACAGCTTCTAATTTTAGCTCTGCTGTTCTGTAACCCTACCTAGTTCCCATCCCACCCCCACAACTATATAATAGATCCTTCCTTCAGATAAGTGGGGTGTTGGAACATTGAGAGGGGTTTTTTTTCTCACCCACAGGCACTAGCAGAAAAATGAATTACAGATTTATTTTTAGGCAGAGCCTTTGGCCCTTATTTTCTCTGTAGGTTCCCTATAGCAGGTTCTGCGGCTTAGAAATATTCCAACCAACAAATCAGCACAAGCAGTGTAGAAGGCACCACAAAAGGAGGAAAAGCAGATGAGCAGACTTTTGTTCAGTATCCCATTTATGGGATCTCAAGTTCAGCCACCAGCTTGCTCTTATCCCTGCAAGACTCCTTAGTCATTTGATTGCCATTTTTCATAAAAGATCCAAATTAGTATCCATCTACACTGGGTTATGCACTCCCCTGACAAAGAAGAAGGCTAATGGTGAGCAGCACTGCCTAAGATATATGGGGAGGGAAAGCTGCCCACCCTGCTGTTGTAGTTTCTGCCTTTCTGAAGTGTAAAGCTCAGGGCCTGGCTTATTATAGTCCCTAAGGACCCATGAGATAACAGTGATGTAAGGCTGGAAGCCAAAGTTTTCTCTTGCAATCCCACATCACAACATAAAGCCATATACAAGGGTATAAAAACATTAAGCTGTGACATGAAGATAACCTATTAAATCAAGATACTAGGCCCTGACTAGACAAATAAATGTTGCCTTATGGCAATAACAACATACTTAAGGGACTGCAGTATCATTTCTGATACCAGGATGATGTATACAACAGTATGATGCTGCACTGGTACATCAGGACCTTGCGTCACGTTTTGATGTCACAAAGTGACGATGGCTACACATCAGGGTTCTGCTGTACTGCAGCGTACTGTGACCACCTAATGACTCCACGGTATGCAGCTATGCTGTGATATGATACCAGATGGTGATGAGATCATTTTGGGCAGAATTAGGTGGTGTACTGCAAAAACACATGACATCGTATTAGCGATCAGCACATTATCTTGTGCCAAAACAAGCCTGTGGCGAGACTCAGAGGTGGCCAGAGGTTCCCCCATAAGATGCGCTATGTTATTTTGAGCAATCTAACAGCATGAAATGAATGGGTGGTCTGAAAACAGTCATGAGCAAGTCCTCTTCGTAACGGTCAGAGCAGGCTACTCCTGCTGACAGCATTCTGTCCCTGTGCTACTGCCCTTCCTGGTACAGAGAGAAATCATGTGTCTGTCTGAGAACGGCTCCATAAGGAAATCTGCATTAACCCCAGCAGTGCCATCTAGAACTGGAATCAACACTTCTACAGCAAGGACCAAAAGATCTGCTTGTATGCCATGCAATTGATATGGTTTTCTCTTTAGATAAATACTAACCCTATAAAGCCATTTCACTGCAGATATTGGAGGCCGTACAACCCATGTTAAAGTACCCTAACCAAGTCTGACAAACAGCAAAGTGCAGGGAACTCTGTATTCTATACTTAGATCTGTGCCTCTCTAGAACCATGCCAATCAGTCCACTAGTGACAAACACATATACTTAGGTGTTTAAAGACTTGAAATAACATCCTTAACTTACCCTTCTGTGCCTGGATACTGCAGCACAGCCAGATAAATAAAACTGCCTGCAAACATCCTAGAGGTGAAACACAGTAACTACCGCATAGTCCCAAAATGCTGCATACTTCAATTAAATAAGGCAAGCAATCAGAACATTTGACTCGTTCCTCTTTGGGATTCAGAGGAGGATGAAGGGAGGATGCTGGAGAGATAACCCAAGCAGGGCTTGGTTAGCACTCTCACAAGCATCTCCAGGAGAGCAGATGAGGACCTTCACTGCACTCCCCAGCAGAACACAGCACCCAGGGCAGCACAGTGCCCCCCAGGACCCTGAAGCAGAGAAAACTCAGAGATAAGAGCGTCACCTACTGAATCACTGCGGCAATTCAGCTAGCACAGGAGTAATCTTCTTACGTCCCTCATAAGAACCTACCAGCCTCACTTGCTCAGCTCTGAATCTGACTAAATTAACTGGCTGGCTTCAACCTGGCATGCTGTAAGTGCTGCGATAGAACTGGGTATGCGAAAGCTCACCGGTGACATGCTTAAAGATGTCCAGCGTTGCACATAGGCAGGTACAGAACCGAATGCAGTGCGGTGCCATGTTATTGCAGATACACATGAGCACAGCATTTCTAACACATGCTTTGCTCTCCCGGTAGTACGCTAAGCTATTATGCAACTCATCAGCCCAACTGCATACCACAAAAAGCAGTGAAACAGTGCATGAGTTGGGCTTTCTTTTTAATTAAAAGAATAAAAAGGGAAGATTTTCAAATACTAAGTTATATCACTTGTACAGCCTCTGTTACACATGGCCATAGATACAGAAGAATTTCAAAGGCTCTCAGGGTAATTAAATTAAAGATTAAATGAGAGAAATTAGAGACAGAGATGACCTATTGAGTCATCCCTGGCTCTGCTCCGTCCCCTGGAGCCCAGCACAAGATGCTGCCTACTGCTGTGCTGTGCTGCTTTCATTCTTTACACCGAAAATAATAAAACAACAGAGGAAAAATAACTTCACTTCTTTCTCACACTTCACAGGGAAGGATCTCAAAGCACTAAATTCAGACTGACGCAAAACGGCACACTCAGGAGGGAGGCTGTTATTTCTATGATGACTTCCTTTTTCATTACAGAGAAAAAGGATTAAGGAATAGAAACAGGCCTTCACATTGCTCCTGTCATCCGCTTTGCAATTTCAATCCCAATTACAAAGTCCCATTCCACCGCTGTTAACCATGGAACAGTTCCCATCTGATAAAGTTCTGATTAAATCAATTTCATCACACTAATTCAAAGGCAATTTATCCCAACTAAGTAGTTTTGACATACCAGGGCTTTAAAACAGTTTTGATATACTCAAGATTTTATGTAAACCTTTGTTGGCCTGATTTATATTAGATATATATAGATAGAATCGCATCTATATATATTGCATATATATATATTTACATGCCCATGTAAATTACAAACTTGACCAACAAAAACATTTATGTCCAAAGGTCTGAGATACATAAACAGCTTTGCTGATCACTTTCGCCAACACAGTGTTTTCTTTCATTGCCCACTTGTCCAAACCCAGAGACTGTCCCCCCAAAACACCCAGGAGCCATCAAAGAATTAAATGAGCACTTTGGTACCTTCCAGGAAGCTGTTAGTTCCCTCGACTCCCAACTCTTAATACGCTATTAGAGCAACATAAGGTGCATCCCCAAAAGCAGCTATTTAAAGGACAAGCAGAGCAGGAGCCATTCCACACACACCAGATTCAAAACGTTTTCTCCACCTTCCTTCAGGATAAACCTGCACAGATCTATTTAATCTATGCGCAAACAGACACGTGCGCCAGAAGCTCAGGTGTGCCTGCGTGCAGAGATGCAAATTCATGCACAACCATAGCAAAAGCCGGGAAGGGGAAGGGAAGGGGTGGCGGCAGCAGGGAGGAAGATGCAGCCAGACCAGAGGGAAGCTCACGGCATCACGGTCCTGATGCAGAGATGCCCGGACAGGAACGGCCCGTCGTTCCATCTATCCCCATTGACTTCCCCGGCGGCTCCCACCGAGCCAGCAGCCCCGCACTGACGTCCCTCCGGAGGTGCTGCAGTGGCTCCGAGCTTCACAGCGCAGGCACCGGCCAACTTAGCGGAGCGCATCCCTCTCCCTGCCGGCCCCCCCTTTCGCCGCAGGGCTGGGAAGGAGGATTTGGGGAAGAGGGAAGGGAGGGGTGAGATCGCACTCTGCTTACCAGGCGAGCTTGAACCCTTTCATTAGTACAGTCACGATAATCCGATGCCCGTGTCCTTGTCTGCCCACTGACAGCTCCAGAGGTCCCAGGACATATTGGAGCAGACCCGGCCGGCGAGCATCCCCCGGGGAGCGCCGAGCCGCATGCACAGAGCCCCCTGCGGCGGGGCACGGCCGCCCCCCGGGCCCGGTACCCCCCCCGGAGCCCCGCTGACAGGCACCGCGCTCCCGCACTAGCAGCGCCGGGGGCTGAGCCGCCCCGCTCTCTGCTGAGCATGTGCAGCGACAGCAGGACAGAGCGCAGCACAGCATGCCATGGCAGCACAGCATTCCATAGCAGCACGGCCTTAACCCACCCCCCCGGGCAGCGCTGGAGCCGGCACAAGGGGGATGTGGCTTCCTTCGCTCCCGTGCCGTCCCTCCTGCCCCGGTTAGCGCAGGCAGAGTAGCCTCATCACCACCACGGGCTTCCTTCTCGATGAATTAACCCGTCGCTCCGGCCTTAGAACACAACTAAGAACTGCTACAGCGTAACTGCAGCTGGAACTGGGGAGGAGAAAATGTCTTATTTTCATGACACCCAGTGCTTGCATAGAAGGGGTAGGTATGTAGCTTTGCTTGGAATTGCAAACTGGTTTGGGTTGGAAAGGAGCTTAAAGCTCATGCAGTTCCAACCCCCTGCCATGGGCAGGGATACCTTCCACTAGAGCAGGTTGCTCCAAGCCCCATTCAACCTGGCCTTGAACACTGCCAGCAATGGGGCAGCCACAGCTTCTCCAGGGAAGAAGCTTCATTTGCTTTATTTGACTTTGTTTAATAAAGGAACCAGATCTTTTTCCTAGTCCACCCCCATCCTCAAGAGATGGACAGAAGCTAAGTTCTAGACAGACATCCCAAGTTCTAGATCCACTGCTGAAGAATTTGGGCATTCCAGGCAGGTAAATGGAAACAGGACCATGGCCGTGGGACTGAAGTTTAAGAAACTGTTCAAGTAACACTGAAATGTGGTTCTGGGCTGTTGAGTCCTAAATAGAATGCTCAGTGCAGTGCTAAGTCCCTCCAAATAGTTTCCCAAGCTCTCACTGCACCATGTTGCAGGCTTTGCTTCACTATTTCGTACCATCGTGCTGCAACAATTAGTGTGAAACTGCATCCTCTCTTCCACTCCATTTGTGAAGGACAGTGACTGGCAGTACCCTAGCAGGAAAGCTCTGTGCCAGGCAGAGACTGAAAGACCTTGCTTTGAAAATTGTTTCCAACATAAAGTTTGAAACACACCTCGTTTATGTCTAGACAAAAAGGATTAACTAAGCCATAAAGCTGGACACGTGCATTTCCACATGACAAACAGTATGGGAAAACCACATTCAGATCTCACCCCATGTAATCCCAGACTCAGCCCTCATTAGGTCCAGCCTACATCAGATGCCTGGCCTGGACTCAGCTTTTCTCCATGAGATTCTTTGAATCTGTGGCCAGCAGGTTGTCAAGGAGGGAAGCAAATCACAGTGCTGTAAAATGGGTCGGGAGACCTGCAAGCTTGGCAAATCTGGGACAGACTAATGCTGCAGAGTCACATGTTTAGAAACCAAAGCTCAGGCAAGAAAGGTATTAAGAGATAAGCAGTCATGTACATAACATGGGAGTTTGGAAATTATCAAAGCAGATGAGACCACTTAGAAGAAGAAAGTGTCAGTTTAAGCATCCGCCTGGCAGCTGCAGCCACCATTCAGCTGCGATCCTTGCAGCACGAGCCTTGGTGAAGGAGCTGTGGATCACCACCACCAGTGAACCCCAAGCAGGTGACCCCGCTATTTACAGTTTGGATTCTGCATTCACTTGACTTGTCCATCTATGTTAGATAACGCTGCCTAGGCAAACCCTTTCCTTTTCCTCCATCCTTAGCAAAAACCACTTCAGGGAAGAGATATTACAATTTAAATAAGGGAACAAAAGAGCATATGTAGATATCGAGAGAGAGATAGGCTACGCACAGCCACCCTGTCCACCTCCGCAGTGCTAAGAATACTTAGAATTCACACGCACACTGAATTCCAGATAAATTATCTACCTACTCCATCCCGAGCATCCATCCCACAAAATGGAAAATGGGAAGACAGAAAAAAGCACATTCTGAACTCTGGCTTGAGCACTCCAAACCCAATTCTGGCTCTGTTTGGAAAAAGCCCTCTAATCCATGTCTTTTCACTTATCTGGGGAACTACATGTTGTTAGGAGACATTGAGTACATGGTTGTAATAAGCAGCAATGACAGATTCCTTTGGGACAAGTGTCAACAGAAACGACAAATGAGCTCTGATCATTATGCTTTGTATGCAAAAAAGCTTTCATAAGCCATTTTTTTTAAGAATTCCTTTACTTTTCCATGTGAATAGGAAAAAAAAAGGCAAAAATAACAACACAAGTGTAAGCACTGGTTTTCCTTGTAGTTTGCTTTCATGTTTCATGAAAACAAGCCTAACAGTGAAACATTGAGAGCAGCTATCTCTTTGGCCAACATAAGCCATCACAAAATCCTGAAAACACCACAATGTCTCCTTTATGTCTCACCCACCACGGGCTCTCCTCCCTTACCTAACCAAAGCCTGAATTCAACAGCAGCTATGAAACATATGGAGGTGCCCTTCACTTCTGCTGAGGAAGGCAGTACCCTCCAAAGCATAAATGCTTAACCACAGCACTAAGATCATCAGCTAAGTTCTTGCCTACAGTTTCTATACCCCACCTCGCAGCCACGTATCTTCCCAACTCCCCCTCCCATACCTCTCTCCATACAAGATGCTGCAGTTGTGGCTCTCATGGTCCTCTGCTGACTGCCACCTCTGTGTCCATAGTAAAACTGCATCTTCTGCCTCCTCCTAAAAACCATGCTGTTCTCTAAACCTTGTTACTACCTTCTCTTCTCCTTCCCTTTGTTTTACATCCCTCCACCAGCTATTTCGTAACATCTGTTGATTACCTTTGCATCTTTCAGTGTTATGTTCTGTTCTCAGCTCCCTTTCCTATCTCAGTCATCAAATCACCTTTCCCTCTCTCCCAACCCAACATATTTTCTTGCCGTAGCAATTGCCTCACTTCTCTGTACTCATTTCTACTTCACCTATTCACAGAGCCAAATGTATGTTTTCCCCAATGACTACCCTTCATAAAGGATGTTATATCAGATGTTCATAGCCATAAAATCTGTAAGTCAAAACATTTGCTTATTGCAGTAGAGGTCTGACTGTTTGGGAAAGAGATCTCCTTTTTTCACGGCAAAAAGAATGAGGTACATAATCTGCTAAGCCTAAACAATGAATAACAATAAGTTTACACGGTGTCCCTTCCCCCCAGGCCAAATTCTCATGAACTTCAAAAAGGATTCGAGAAGATAATTTGGATCCTGGCCTCCTTCCAGTAATATTTTGAGTACTTCTGGTCCACAGCAAGAACACCATGAATACAGCCTCCCTTGTGGCTTCTGGTGCTTCCACCACCAGTCAGGATGAGGAAGTCAAACAGCGCGCACACACAGACACTAAAAACAGCAACAGAGTAAAAGCCATGCAGGACTTTCTCAAACAGACTTGGAGATTATGAGTCGCATTAAAAAAGGAGTTGGAAAAAAAGACGGATGTTTTCCTGACCTGTAACTATAAACTGTTAAGGCCACATGAATTTTAAAGAGTCAGAGCTGTAATACACAAAACCAGAGTTACTTACTCTTCCTGACCTCCAACTTAGATGAAAGGAATACTAAATGGTACTGTCCAGATAAAACAGTGCTTTACATGCCCTCTGCACAGGCAAGAACATCTGGACAAAGTGACAGGCTGTAATGGATTAGGGGCTTGGTGGTGTGTTCCGGTCAGACAGCAAGGAACAGACAATTTGTACACAGCGTTTCGCCGCCTCCCTTGTCAGGGTCTGGAGGAAGCACAGAGGCAACTATAGACATTAAAACTCATACAACAGCAGTTAACATTTAGCATTATTTTATTCACATGCCAGCTACTTTGCATTCCCCCATTGTCCTTCTCCTCTTACACATGTTCCTCCAAGCAATCTCAGTCTGAGCAAGTGCTATCTAACAAAAGCCAAGGAAACAATCTCTGCGGTACTGCAAATCAGTGTCTTTTCTGTCTTCACTCATCACTCCTGTTACAGCTTTTAAAGGCAATGTGTTTAAGATGGAACACGTAATTCGGGTACTTAAATATCTCACCCTGAAAGTTTTGAGAACTTTCTATGTATGTACTTGCAGCACAGAGAACCTTTCAGTGTGAGAGGAATGAGAGACAGCTCACTGATTTATGTTCCTCATTTCCACTAGTTGATTACCTGGAAAATGATTCATGCTTTCCCAAGAAGAATTGGCCTAATTTTTGTCTCTCCAACAGATCAACTACTTTTCCCCTTGGCACTCAGCAGGAGCAGGTACAAAACAATCCAGGTTCCAACTTGTTGCAGGGGACCACATAAGCAAAGGCGACATGTTGCCATATCACAATCCCAAAGCAAGGTACCCCGTACCATACAAGGGACAGAGATTGCACCATCAGTTCTGAAAAGCCTTAAGACAACAGGTTGAATGATTGATTACCCTGGGATTAAAACAACAGCCTACAAACCACTAAAAGCTGCACTCCTATTTTTAATGCTCTAAATACAGGACTATTCTTTACCACGTCAGGAAATGACACTTCTTGAGATACCCTCAAAGGTGCCCCAGCAGAAAAGGAAGTGACAGTGCAACACAATGGAGAGCAGCCATGGAAGTAAGTAACATCCTGGAATTACATCCCATGGCCATTTCTGGCATTATCTCAGCTGAGAAAATATGTCTGTTAAACCTTCTCACAAGTTCCTCGCTAGTCTAGGCTAACCCCCGCAGAAATCAAGCACCATGAGTAACATCCCTTGGAGGCTCCAAACCAAGCACAACAGGGAGAACTGACCCAACCTTTTCAGAAAGTAAAACAGATTATGGAAGGATAGTTGGCTTTCAAATAGGGGCTAAACAACAGCGCTTGCCATGGTCCAAGCCCAAATAAACCTGCATGCATTCCAGTAATGCTTGCATCATAACTGATTTCCAAGACATATCTGGTTTAGAAGGTTCAAACTAAACCCACTTTTCACTCAAGATGTATTTTCCTGGAAAGGTGATGAGGCTTTCAGTACTTTCACACTAAGATGGTGCTTTAACACCATACAGCACGTTTTCCTTCAATTACAAACAAGCAGATACTAGAATCGAGTACAGCCAAAAGAGTTTTAAAGTGGGTTTGTTGGGTTTGGTTTTGAAAAGGTCAGTTTTTCAACACAGAAAACCTGGAGTCCCCCAAAGCATCACAACAGCTATAACTGCAGTGTCATTTCCAATTGGTTCCAATGCCACTGACCCTTCAGCATCCTCAGTGGTAGCTTTTCTCAAGCACCACAGCTGTAAGAAGGTACAGCAACAAACAGCTGCAGCTTGAACAAATATGATAGTGGGGATGATTTCACCTTTATAAAGCAATGTTTGTCCAGAGGGACTTCATACAATACATTAACACTGAAAATGCAAAGCCTGCACTAACATGCAAACCAGAAGCAAAGCAGGGCAGCTGCTCACCAGTGTTATCCAGCCTAGCAGAAACACGTGAAAAGGGAAAACTCCAATTCAACTTGAATTCTACATGAGATATAAGAATAAGCTGTACAATACATTAACAGCACCACAGTGGGGGTTTTAAACCATGGACTTCAATCTCCTAGGTAGAACAGTTAAGCTTCTGGAACACAGCATCCCTATTACTTGCCATGCTAGAGCACCCAGTACAGTGCAAGCTTAAGAGCAGGAGGTTTATAGCTACTAATGCCATTTCCCACTCTTTGCAAGCTACAGCTCCTTTTAACTACGCTTAATGTCAGACCCTGCTGAGATAAAAGCACAGGATGCATTTTGCAGGCACATCCCCTGCACTTTAACCTTGCTATGAAGGGAAGTCACATCTTCCTTATGCTAGGAAACAAACCAAAGACATTACCATTCCTAACATATCCCTGCCGTCAGATACAACCATCCAGCGGTGACACAGCCTTGTGCTTCCCAGGTCTCACTGAGCCATGCTGAAGCCATTTCTGCCTCATAAGTCCATCTCAGTTCCAGTTCCATTCCCATAGCTTTCCATCCTGCCAGCCCGCAGGAAAGCGGAACCTACACCCTGGTAAAAGCCAGCAGCACAGGCAACAGAGAAGCCTCACAGCAAAGGGCGGATGCATCCATAAGCTCGAGTTACTTTCTCACCCGGCGCTCCCCTGAGATCCTTTCCAAGGAATAAAGCTGCCAAAAGGCATTTCTGCTCACAGAGCAAGCTCAGGGACCGGCAAACCTGCCCCTAAAGCACCCTCTAGTGTCGCTTTCCCATAGAGCAGCATGCCAGCATCCCGGCTCCCTCCTCAGCTTCATAACCCACAGCTGACAGCGATGTGGACTCCCCCATTCCTCTCTCGCCTATCCTGGACCTTCACTAGAGCATCAGCATCTCAAGGTTGTCTCAAACCTTACAAGAAAGCAACATATAAATGCGTTCATGCCCAGAACCTGAGTCCCATCATCACCCCCCGCACGGGTACCACTGTAGGGAAAAGGGTGAATAGAAAGTAAATGGTTGAGAGACAAAGTAAGAAGTTGCCAAGCGAAACCACTTACGCACAGTGAGGCCGGCAGCATTTCCATCCTACCTTTGCTGTCGCCATATCAGACGTCTCCATGTTTTCTGCTTGGCCTATCCGTAAACAAGAGCATTGAAGGAGAAGGGAGGGGAGAGAAAGGGAAAGTCAAAAGATGATGAAGAGAAGACAACCTGACAGGAGGATGACAACAACAAAGTCATTAAGAGCTAGTCCCAAGCTTTTCCTCCTGCACTCAGATGGGCAGAAGCATCATCTCAGGCAGATGGCCCCAATATAAATACTTAGGAGTCTGGCACAAGACCCAAGTCACTGCCACCTCCCCATACAAACTCCTCCCCCTTGCCACCACCCAAAGGTCTAGTAAGCCACAAGGACCCTCCTCCCAGCTTCCCTATTAAGTCTGAGCTTCTGCAGGGAGCAGACAAACAACCCATCTTTCTCCCTCTGACATTATGGAAGGGAGAGGGACACAATCAACCCCCCACCACTAGTACTTTATGAATCAGAAGAAAGGAAGAAAGCGAGTGCATTCTGGGCAGTGCAGAGGGAAAGGGGGAGTGATCAGACATAAGGAAATAGGGAAGGAAGAGGCAGCTTTCGAAAGGAAAGAGTGAGAGGCGCCAGCCAGGCAGGTAGAGAAGCAACGGTGCAAAATAAGCATACCAGAGACAGGCCATTTAGAGATCTAAACGTGCAGAGAGAAATGCAAGGTGGAGGCTAATCATCTGCACCCTACTGAGCACACTCACCTCAGCAACACTCAAATGATCTGGCCTAAACTAGGAACTCTTTGGTGCACACTCTGAGCTCAGGCTGAAAACCTCCGATCATCTAAGGTAAGCTTTGTCCCAGCATCAAGAGGCATCCGTAGCTGCCTGGCTGAGGCTGGCCCTGATTGGCGCTGCAGAGTGACTTCACACCGCCCCATTCATCACCCAGCTTCTCCCTCCCGGTCCTGCAGGCTCCTCCTGGCCTACTTTACCCCAGTAAATCAGTCTGGAGCCTATTGGGCAGCCCAGGAACCACTGTGCGCAACTCCTGCCCTGGCAAACCAGACAGACATGAGCAATCCTGGCTGGGAGGGAGGCAGAAAAAACACTGCAGAGCTCAGTCAAATTAAGAGCCTCTGAGGGCTAGAAACATCACTGCTTGAAAGTGCTTATTCATACAACAGTGCTGCACGCTGTGCTCAGGCACACAGCAGGCACCGCAGCACAGCGCACAAAGACCAGAGGCGCTGGCAAATCGTTTACAACACACTAAGCAGTTTACACACTGAAGGACAGCTATGTAGCCTCTGCAAAACCGTAGTGCTACTATTCCCTTGTGCAATGCATAGACATCACCCCCATAGTAACAGACCCACTGGGTTTTAGTAACTATTTTGCAGTCCTACTATTGGTATGCAAAGGAATATATATAAAGCAGCTATCACCATCATGCAGATGATCAGTGTAAACAGTAAAGATGGGACATCACTCCACAGATAACAGTACTTAGCACTCAAACTACCTCTGAAAAGGACCATCAGTATAGAGTACAAACAGCAACACCCTAGCCAAGCCCTGTCTAGCATACAGGAAATGTGCATTTCTGGTGTTGTACTGTGAATATGTTTTTCAATCTCCATTCCGAGCACTGCTATGGATATAATGCAGCTTCAACATACCCGATCCAATGTCACAAAGGAAAATTATCACCACATCACCTGAGCTACGCTCAGTAGGATAAGTACTGTCATCCCTGCTGTGCGCTAGGACCTGTGCCACAAATGCACACATTATGGATAATCTACTCCCTAACCCCTCTCTTATAGAGCTGCTGAAGTTCCGCAACAGCAAGGACTGCTGTTAAAGCTCCCTTGAGTTTGTAATTGCCCCCGGAAAGATATCTTACAAATAGGAAAGCATGGTTTGTGTTAGAAGCATTACCCGAATGTGTAGCATGTCTTCAGTCACACAGACACAACTCTCAGCCATTAAGGCATCCTCTACAGATACATCATTGTGGCTTTACTCCTGTCCATCATTACAGTTCCAGCTTCACACTAAGTAGAGCAGACTCACCTCAGATTCCTGGTTTTACTCACTCAAGTACCCACATAGTAAAAACAAGAGGCTTAGGAGGCTCAGACAGATTAGTTCACTAGGAAAGGTGCATGACCTGCAGGTGCAGAACGCAACAGCTGCTTGTGAGGCACCACTTCAGCTACAGCTTGATTCTGTCTTATGGCAAGAAGGAAAGGTCTGCAGGAGTTGGGGGAGCAGTAAGAAACCCTTTGACATACATGCAGAACAAAAGCCATTAGTAACAGAACCAGTGGGAGGGAAAATTAGAAGCAAGTTATGAAGCATTATCAGGAAAGAAGGAATTGCTTCAAAGAATGCCAGAAACTAAGGGAGACATAGTTATCCATCTTAGTGTATGTGCCATATGGTTAAACTCCTGAACCCTTCCCAACGTCAGCGTTCTGCAGCCTCTGCTGTCAGAGAAAGCCACATGCAATCACAGCACCGGTGACACCTCCATTCCCACAGGGAAATATAAATCTCAGAGGGGACTCTCCCTTTGCTGCAGCAATTGGGAAGTCACAAGAGACTGGATTTCCAGAGGAAAAATGTGCATTTCACACACTGGGCATCATGGGAGCTGTAGTCACACTGTACACAGAACAGAGTGCCTGTGAGCCATCTCTCAGCTATGTGAATGCAGTGTTTGTCGTGGCGTGCGAACAAGAACTTAGGTCTTGGAAGGGAGAGCAAGGTAGAACAGCATCACTGCAGGAAAGCAGCCATCAGCTATGCTGGAAGAAGGGAATTGAAAGAAGCTCCCCTCCATCAAAAGGTGAAGAAAAATAATTCCCTATAGAGACTTATGGAGAGGAGAAGGAATACTGTCATGTAAGGAGAAAGAGAGTCAGTGTCAGGAGGGTGGAGAAACTGGGATGATTCAGACTGCTGCTGCTTCTTTTTTTTGAGCAATATTATAACAAAAGAGGGCTGCTGCTTTCATGCAGTCTTTTGGCTCTTTTTTAACTCATTGTCTCACATGTTTGAACTCTTAACCTTCCATTTGCTTGAGATGGTGAAATAACCTCTCCCACCCCAGAAAAGACTCATTCAGGCTGAAAAGGGGTAGGCAAACAAAAGAAAGCTTCATGATTCATGGCATGCTTCAGAGAAATTACTCTGATTTGAACCCATCAGAAAATGAAAAGCCATCTTCTAGTTTCTACCTTCCTTTGCGAATAACTTGCAGCTACCAGTGAAAAGGCAGTGAGATTTCATTACTTGCACAGAAATACATCCTGATCATCTCCCATCCCATTTAGATCAAGATACTCTGAAATACCATGAAATAGCAAGTCACATCACACCACAACCTCATAACTTAATAGAGCAATATTTTCACTGAGGATAATGCTGAGCATCTGATCCTTCAAAATCAAAGTAAAGTGCCTAACAGCCTTTGGATCCTCGTAACTTAGAAGTCTTTCAAGTACATTGAGCTAAACCTTTATGTGGAGTCCAACACCCTTCAGTCTTCGGGCTGGCATTGCCTAAGGGATAATCCATAGAGACACATAGGTAGCACACCAGAGAAACAAAGCCTCCTGTACTCATCTGGACCTATGGGGTGTCTAAATGCAGTATCCAATCCTGGGCAAAATTTAACCTCATGTGTTTCAGACAAATGGATGAAAACCTTATAGCAAGAACATAAACCACAAAATATTGGCTTTAGGAATACAAATCCTAGAGGAATAACTGCAAATTCATATGGAAGAAAAAGGTCCTACATTCCTAAAACATGAGAGAGAAGAAAGTAGCTAAAAGCAGGGTCTCAAGATCCAGGTCCTAAACACAAGCCTCCAGTTTGCAGAGAGCTGTTTCAGATGAGCAGCGAAAGCCTCCCATAGGCACTACCTTTTGCATGTTTGAGGGGTCTTCCAGCAACACTGGCACTAGCAACAGGGTAGAACAAAGGGTAGCAAGCTGCAAAGAGGAATACAGTACAGAAGATGCCCCAAAAGCACAAAGCAACAGCCTGCTCAAGCTCACATGAGGAAGTGAGCACTTACATGCCTAAGCCTGAAGCAAAGATTCTTTCCCAGAGTAGAGAAATAATGAAGTCTTACAACGCTGGAAACTTTATAGCTAGATGCATATCCCTCAGGCAAACCCATATTACATGTGGCCTGCCATTTAAATAAGAGGAGGTGGTTTGGGAGAGAGGGAGCACATAAAGCATAGGGATAGAGTACTTCAGAGGGAAAACAAGCAGCAGAGGAGGCTGAAGGAAAGATATTAGGTCAAACTTGCATGAGAACAGGAAAATAAAGCAGAGGGACTCAAGGACAGACCTTGGCTTGTACCATTGTAGTGCCTGACCTTGTTACACTGCATGGCACAGTGGGGAGACGCATGCTGCCATCTTATCACCAAAACACGCAACAGATACGCTGCAAAGGCCAAGAAAGAAAAGGACAGGGAGACAAAGAAGGAAAGAGAAGAAGGAAAGGAAGAAACACAGAGGTCAGCGAGCACTCACACGGTTACAGTCATCTGCAGAAATGGGGAAGTCTGTCCAAGTGCCAACGTGCTCCCCAGCAATGTGAGGAAGCTTCACTCCAGCAGCAAGGGAGCAGGACACTGTTGGGTTGAATCCCAGCCTGTAGTTTTGGGGAGAAAGCAGCCCAAAGCAGTGACCTCAGAATCCACCGTGGAAAATCATGATGCCACCATTGGGACAGCTCTTACTGGTATTACTGGAGTCACTGCAGTTTGGCCCCAGAGAGGAGCAGTGACTAGGCTGATGAGAAGGCAGATCTATGGAGAGATCTCCAAAGAGCTTGATCTGCGCAAGAGGCACTGGTCTCCTTTCTATGCTCTCAGATTTCTTCCATCCCAGGCAATTCAATTTTAAAGGCACAGCTGCTTTTCAGTCCCTGCCAGATAATGCTGCTGCTATGGGATGAGATGCAAAAACCCAAGAAAATTAAGACTTCTCTATTGAAACAAAAATAATTTGAGGCTGTTCTTTACTAGAATGAAATTCTCAAGGCAAGAATTAACCAACTACCATTGCTCTTGAATTAGACTGTCCATTACAGGTGGATGCTAACACAGCTTTTGTCCTGAAATGGGGAGGAAAACTGGTTTGAGCATCAGCACCACTACCAGTTTTCTTCTTTGTGGAAAGCAGGGGTGTTCGGCTCAAAAGGAAGCCAGAGACAGAGTCCATAAAAGAGTGTTCTAAGCCCAACTGACCCATTACAAGGAACTCGTTCTGCTCCATGCTTTTTGTGCCAGAACTCTCTGATCCACTGGTGCATGCAGCAGCCTAAGCAGCTCGGTCTGAGCTATCAGGTCACCACAAGAGACCCTGTACACTGCTCAATGATTTGATGTGCCCCTTGCTTCTCCCACTTACAAACCAGCACCGATTAACACTTCTTCCCAGGGACACACGGTTGAGCTCCTCTTCCTGTGTCCAGTGATCCACTAAATGGAGTTAGACTTTCAGGATGGAGAGGAGATTTGCAAGAAGCAGCAGGTAAAATACAGAGTTTCAGGCCTCTCTTTGTAAGGTTATGTACCATTTAACTTCCTCGTACATTAAGTAGCTATTCTTTGTGCACTGCATTTCCAAACAGCACCTTATTTCCTATGTCCATGGAACGCAGCAGGAATTAAGTACGTACTTACCATCACCACATAATTCTCCTCCTCCCTGCCCCATGTTGTTTCTCCTTCTCTATTTTGTGCTACAACTCATTTTGAGTGCTTGGTATTTCCCCATTTAGACAGGCAACTATGAAGTGTAAAGATGCATATATTTTCCAGGGTAAGCATTGCAAACTCTTGCGTGCACCAAAAATATACAGCACTAAAAGCATGGAAGAGGCATGATAAAATGTTTATGTGCTGACTGTAAAGTTAAGGAAAAGCTGATTTGCTCAGGGACTCGCATCAAGAGCAATCTGTACAATGGATAGCAGCTATCTCCAATGAGACTATGAGGATGTTTCACCAAACAAATCCAGAACAACTTGGATACCCAGTTCAAACAAATGGCCTCAGATTTTGAGGGGAACTTTTCCCTATAGGAAAGCAAGAAGAAATACCTTGCAGCTGGGTTTCAGAAAGAGCTGATGACTGCACTGTAAATGAGGGCCTGTAAAGGTCTCTGTAAGGGCAGAAGTACGTGGATTCAAGCTGAAAACCAAAGCTGTTCCCAGATCCCCTTCCACCACCCATATAACCTGCCGTGATCTCAGGGGAAGCTGAGGCAGCAGCATGGGTCAACAGCCCTTTGTCCTCCAGCTGCAGTCTGAAGCTTCAGCAGAACCATCTGTGCATTCAGCTTCCCTAAGCAATTGGCTAGAAAGCCAGGCCTATGAACAGTGATGCCAGCTCTGATTTAGATACCGTGCTCCCAGATTCCTAAAAATTGAAGTGGGAGAGCTAAAAAAATGCTGTAAAACATAAGCCTTCAGTTTCTGCCCTTCAACATATGCCAGCACTGTCAAATTATTGGCTCAACAAGTGGGTTTTATCTTGCTTTATCCCTGCCATGCAATGGATCCGATGCAAAATTATTTCAGTAACACACAAACTAGATTTGCAGCTATACCATCTTAGGGGGGGAAAGAGGAAGAGACCTAGTTAAAGACTGAGAAAGTAACGCAGAACTCCAGGGATATTTTGAGATGTACTTTCTTTGTGTTTGCCCACCTGTTTCCCCAAATATCCCCTTCCCATCACAAGGAAAAGAGGGCAGAGAAAGGAGACCTGAAAAACCATGCACCATCCCATCATATTTTAATACCACCTTTGTTTTGCTGCACGGTATTAATCTGTCACGTCACATCAGATGGAAGCAAGGAACAATGTACTTTTCATCGCAGTGGGAGCACCAGGCTCAGTCACGACATGACTGACAGGTACATCTTGGATTCTGATGATATCTCAGTTCAAATGCTCCCAGCATGAAGCAAGGTGGGTTTCTGTGACAGGGAGACAAAGAGGTATTGCCCACACTGTGTTCTTTTTGAGGAAAACCTGCAGTGATTTTTAGCATCACTTCGTTGCTGTGAGTGTTATCAAGAAGAAGAGAGATCACTGGTACAGTTAAAATTCCCATACCCTTAACTTTTGGGCATATGCAATGAAATAAGGACAGTTATAGCCCCTAGACATGTCCCAGGCTAAATCCCAACTTAAAAAGGCACCTCTGTCAAAAAGGATGTGTTTAACAACTTGGGAAACTCCTGCCTAGACATCTGAAATCTGCCACACAGGTATCTGTGACATTGCATAAGCCTGGCCACATACTAGGAGAAATAAGCATCAGGCTCCTTAGACAAACCCTCTGCATCCTTGAAACTCCCTAGCTCTGAGAGGCTGAAATCAGTTAAGTTCTCTAAGGCTAACTTTATAGCAGAAGCCCACAATGGCCTTGTCTGTCTTTATCGATCTTGCCTTTTATTTAGTCAACAACTGGATGTTGTTCTCTGCCACTTTTCCACATGCTTCGAGAAAGCTACCAGGGTTCCACAGAGCTGGTGGGGTGACCACTAACTGAAGTGCAGTTACACAACTGAAACTTCTGCACTTGGAAGCAGGAAGGAAGCGTAAGGAGTCTGCCCAGTGTCTCAGATAAGGGAAAAGTGGGCCATTAAGACGCCTCTTCACCTCCTCCTCATGTTCCTGTGCATCATGAGTTAGTGATGCACCCCTGTGAGGTCAGACCTCCTCTGCATTCAGTGATATGCAAGGCAAATCATGGTTTCTCTAATCTTAATCGACACTAGTCCAATAGAGACAGTGTCCCCACTGTGACAGTGTCAGTCTGTGGAATGACTGACCACTCTCCACTACTCTGGACAGTGATCCATTCTGTTTTACTTTTCAGGATACTAATGAAGCTGTCTCATAAGTGGCAATCAGGTAACACCCAGGGGTATGATATTTGACTACATAACTAAAGATAACACAAAATTACCCTGTTACTGAGTTTGCTCTGAAATCTTCAGAATTTCCTTGCTCTGATGCACTGAGAAACAGCTACCACCAAGTACAGGAAAAGAACAAAGAAGACAATCCTGCTTTGTCTCTGGCCCCAGTAAGGCCAGAGGAGAGGTATTTGTCCCCCCATACCACTCACAGTCATGGAGGAGAGAAAAACAAGAGGGACTATCCCCCTTGCTTCAAATCAAAGTGCTGTCCTTTTATCTTAAGGAGACTGAATTGAGAACAGAGGAGATTACAGGTATAGTACAACTTTGATGAATCAAATCCAATACAGCCTTACCTCCACTGACAGCAGAACACACACATACTCTGCAATTAGCAGCCCATCTTCAAAAGAAAAAACAACGTTGGCATATGAGAAATAGAGAGCAGGCAATATTTCCATTCACTGCAACTCTACTGACAGTAGCCTATCTGGAAATCCAAATGGAAGAGAACTGATCTTAAGCTGCTCTTCTGTACAGAAAAGAGTCAATGTTGGGGCCCAGGGAGCAGCACCAACCAGAAGGTGAAAGAGGAAAAAGGATAGTACCTCCGAACCTAAATATTAACCATCTTTCCCACGTGACAAAGGAGACTTGTGCCATTCCGATGTAGCTTTCTATTTAACATTATGTCAAACTGACTCAGTTTGGAGCTAGATGCAAACCCAGCCTCACCCCAAAGTTATTGCAAGACCATCAGGGTTCTGATGTGAGGCCCTTTGAGAGCTCATTTGTCTCCAAGTCATCTCCACAACAAGGTCTTTAGCATCACCTTTGAAAACCTCCCTAAAGATGCCATCAGGCATCGATCCATGATGGATAAAAGCTACTCAGGTTTGACTAGTACTACGACCCTTACTACCAAGGACTCAAAATTCATTCATCCCTTATAATGAACACTGTTGGAAGGAGCAGTGAGCTCACCTCCCCATATTTCACACTCATGTAGAAAGCAGCAGCTGGCTTCTACTTAACCATCACCTTTACAACAGCATCCATCCCCTTTTAGTCCCATAAGGGTTTCTCCTTAATACTGCAGAAGGCCTGCACCATGCTGCATGGTTTGTTCCTTGCAGAAACATCAGATCCAGACACATAAACCAGGGTTTCTTGGTTAACCCCTGCCCTCCCCTGTCAAGAGCAGACCAAGCATGCACAGCCACGCTTTGCTCCCAGTTCTCACCTATCTTCAGCTGCTCCAAGCAATGGAAAAAACCTTCCACTCTCCCTGAAGCTGCAGAGGTAGCAAATCTCTGCTGTGCCTCCACTTGCAGGCAAGCAGGGGCACAGTGTGTTAGCGGCACTATCAAGGGGAAAGGGACACAGGCTAGGAAGATGCAGCATAAGCAAGCCCTGGGTACAAAAATAAGATATGGACTTCACCCTGACCTCTTACACACACCCCAAGGGTGTCATTTTGGCACATGTTCCAAGTGTGACCTCGGAATCCAGGCAGCCAACAATTTCTTATTCTGTCTCAGCTGTTCCCTAATCTCCTTGCAAGCATCTTCTGTGAATTCTGAGCCATTAAGAAACCCTTATTAGCTTATGCAAAGGAAAACCAAGCCCTGCAGCCCTGGAACTAGCAGAATAAGGTGCTGCACAGGTTAAGGGGCTAGTTAAGCTGCAGCCAAGATGTAGGACAGATTGAACTCTGAGTTATCTTATACTGCTCTTCCTTACTTCCTCCCATTTGATAAGGTCTCTGATTCAAATATTACAAATTACATTTAATTGTTAATGTAATTTTTTATATGATCTCTTGTAAACTGCCACTCACTTGTCTCCCCTCCATCTCCCCAATAGCCTATTGCTTTCCATCCTTGTACTTCTCATGCTCCTCTCTCTTCAATAGTTTCTGTCCTCCCTAGGCTGAATCTAAGAGTCTAAGGACCAGTTTTTCCTCTGATTCAGCAGCTTATCATTTACTCTTAACTGAAACACATTGTGCACCCTAAAACTGATAGGTGCCTCCGTGTCAGGACAAAGAACAAGTCCTTGGATCAAGCAGAAACAGGCTTATGAACTTGGACTTAATCTAACTGAAAGCTCAAGGTAATTCATACACATGACCTTGTCTCATTACAGGAATTATGGAGTCTGTTGTGTGCAGCTATCTCACCCAAGTCCCCATCCCAACCTTACCCACCCTTCAAATCACTGTAAGTCAAGCTGCTATTGTGAGCACAGTTATTTGGACACTCAGTAACTCAGCTCTGCCTCTCTCTGTACTTGATGTTTCAGCATGGGAGCAACTCAAATTAACTCCACCACCTCTATATTCCTGTGAGGTAAAAAAGGAATTCTCCTTATTTCATAAACAGCGACATGAAATGACTCAAACTCACCCAAGCAATCAAAGAGCCAGGGACTGAGCCCTAAGTTCATACAAAACCTGACTCTTTCCAGCCTGTCCAACTAGCTTCTCCCTCTATGGTTCTAAAAAGCCACCCATAAAGCACGCAGTTAGAGCTGTACAGACTCCCCTTCAGCATAAACCAGGCACAACAGATACATGACAACTTACATGACTTTGTGGAAGGAAAGCTTTTTCCTCAGAGAAGATGCACACAGATGGCAGACCTGCTTCACTGTGCTGCAGGATGCCTTTTCAGGGGACAGGTTCTGGACCATGGCAGGACTCCACAATGCACAAGCCAACAGCAGCACTTGCTCTCAAGAGGAAGACTTGCACTGTATTCATCAGCAGGACAGAATTCTCAGTATTCCCTGAAAAGACCTGATGGTTGGAGCATGGGCTTTGGAAATCCATCACAGAGGAGTTAACTACTAGCAGCACTCCTGGGTACGACTTTTATGGTAAGAAAAGACATGTAGTTAAGATCTTGGCTATGCCTAGTCCATATTCAGCCATTCTCAGCTATGTATTCCTCTCTTTTATCCCAGAATCAACTTTGCATCCCTTTACTTCTGGCTCTGGTAGCTTCTTTCAGCACTTTCCCAGCTGCACTAAGGTTGGTGCAGATCCTCCCTGCTCTGATCCTTGAAGCGCAGCACAGGCTCCTTCTGCCTGTGATATCAGAAGCAGCATGCCAAGAGAAGGTGCACCTTTCAGTATGTATCACATGGTTTCTTGTTCTCCCCTCTTCTGCCCTACTCTGCTCAGCTTTTGTCACAACTTAAGGACTGCTGAAAGCCTGGGTGGTTGCGGTTAAATACATTAACAAAGGAGGAAAAAACCCAAGGTGGCAAAGGCACTTTACTAGTCCTTGTGTGGATCATTTTAGGATCAGTATCCTCCACGAAAGCAAACTTAGTTGTAATTAAATCTAGGCAGCAGGAATGCGGCAGGTCCCCAATAAGCAAGGTCAGCCGGCTCAGCATCACCCTGGATCTGCATAAATAGATCTGATTGTGCTGCACCTAAAACATGTCCCTTCCGGCCGGGAAGATATTCTTAGCACCAGTTCAAAGGCTTTAAAGTGCAGGCTTCCAATTCAGAATTCTTTTCTTGCTATGCCCCATCTGAGTATTAACAAAGCCTAACCCTGTTTAATCTATGAAATCCCGGATCAAATGGTATAACAGCATGCATTACATAAAGAAAGCCCAGGTATGACAACCTAAGCACCCATCTGGTTTGCTGTCACATTCTGGTTGCAAACACCACTCACTGCTCAATTATACCAGGCTCCACGGCATCTGAGATTGGTAATTGGAGTGAAACATATGAGAGGAAAGGTTAGCTACAACAACCAAGTGCTAATTCTGAGCCAAACTCTGTTGAGATATTAATTAGCTCTTCAGGGTCAGGATGTTCTCTCAAGTGAGTCAATTCCTCAGATGCCTACTCAGTTCTTATTCAGTCCACTGGCCTTTGATACCAGAGCAGGGAATAGGAGGTTGGTAACCATCTGACTTACTACACAATAAGAAAGAACTCTGACCTCAGCAACAGCTTATGTGGAATCGCTGAGTAACAGACCGGAAACAACACTCTTCAAAGGGACCATGCCCAGATGCAAGCCGACAGAATGGAAAACGCCATATTTGGATGCTTCTTGTAATCTGCTGTGTGGCAGCACAAAGGAATCAGCTCCCAAATCTCAGCATATGCCCTTCTGTGGGCTCATTATAACCCCAAGTCACAAGTGAAATGAAGCACAACCCCACTGTGCAATGCAGTAACAAAATAATGGGAATTTCAGAAACCAAAGCCCAGTGTAATGCTGAACCCAGGAACATCAGTAGGGAAATAGACCTGGTAATAGCTTAGGGCTCATAGTTCACACACAACAGAAGAAAATGAAGCAGATTCAGGCTCAAAGGATGAACTACAACATACAGCTAACCTCAATCATCTGGCTCCAAGCAAAGCAACAACAATAAATCATGCACCAAAATAAGCACTTGGTTTTCAACAGCTTTTGTGTCAATGCTGCAATTTGAAGTAGTCATTAATCCACCCAAAGTACAAGGAGCTTGAGTTTCTTCTAGAACTTCAGAGCAGTTCTCACCCGTCTGAGTTCTAGACACCTCACACTGTCACAGCACATCAGAAGTGAAATACAACAGCCAATCTTAATATTGCCTTTGCTGAGGACAAGAACCACATACAAAGATTCGCTTGGGTATTTTTAAGGATCAGAGCTGCTAAGCATCAATACACATCTACAGTTCAGAGGAATGGGTCTCAAAAGAAAAAGCAGGTTACTACAGGACTTGGATGCATTTGTCCCACAAGTTCTGCTACATTTTTTTAGACATTGATAAGGCCAATGTAAATCCTTTTCTGTTGAACAGCTCTGAGAAATACAGGGACAATAAGGATTTCAACCAGCCCAGCGCATGTAATTTCACTGAGTGGTTCCAGGCTTCCCCCCCAACACCCTGTTCAGTCAGTCTTACCTGTCGTCACGCATATAAGGGCTCAAGAACCGTGACGAGTCATCATCGTGGCTGCTTTGCTGGCTGCTCTGCTGACTGCTGCAATAGAAGGAGGAAAACAGAAGCAATTAGATGTGTATAAGACGCTATGCAACACTGGTTAATACACAGAACCAGAAAACGTTTATACTTCGTATTTGGGGGCGCAAAGAAAAAACCAACAGAAGACAGTAAGTTCATATCTGATTTACAACAGGCATGAGTGGTTTGAAGCCTCTTAACCTTGCTTAGTGTTAGTGACACTTCCCAGAGAGCTTTCTGCAATACAGAAGTGACCCTGCACATTGCCTATACACAGTGTCTCACCATACCATCCCTGTTTATTATAGCTTTACATTCAAATACCGGACTGCTGCATCCCCTCTTCTAGGCAGTAGGACAAAAACGCAGTTGAAACAAACTTGCTAAGGACGAGCAGCCAACGCTGTCTGTTCTGGTGGAGAGCTGCGCACACAGCCCACAAGATGTCACTCTCCACCTTTAAATGGGTGTTTTGAGGCAGTGTTTTGAATCCCGACGTTTCATTCCTATGGATGTTAGCCTTATTCCCTCTTCGCAGCCTCCACCTGCTCCAAGGACTCATCAGGGTTCCTGCTGCTCATTTCTACACCTTCATTTCGTTGCAAGAGCTTTTCTTCTGAGCAGCAGATAGATCAGATTTTGCCTTCAGGTAACAGACCGAAGCACAAAGAGCAGATGTGCCCAGAGCCAGCTTCAGTTTGATTTGGCTGGGTACTCCCATGCCCAGTCATGGCAACACAGCACAAACTGCACAGTCCCACCTAGGACACTGTGTACACATCCCTGAGCATACAGGCTGTGCTAAAGAGGCTGTGGTTCCACTGTTGGATGGACTGTTCAAATAAAACCAGTTCAAGGTATACATACATGTTTGCAATCACAGCTTCCACTGTGCTGTACACTGATCTACACATTACATTGCCTGAAGGCACAGAAATACAAACACGGTCCCAAAAAGCACCAAACTGCATCTTTTCATTCTAAAGAGCAATAATTCCCAGCCAGCAACGTGTAATTTTTGGCAAAACATAGTACTAAAATACTGCCTGTTTAGAACATGAGGCAGAAAACTGCACCGCGCTCAAGACAGGAAGGAGAACAGGCTGAAGCTCTCATAATGAGGGATCAGTATTTATAAAATCATTGAAAGAGTGATACAAAAATTAGCCTTTGAAGTCAGACACAGAAACCCCTCAAAACCTCATGTAACATTTATGCCTTTCAGCTATAAAGTATGTGCACTGCATGGGAGCCAGAGGCATGCATCTTGCGTAGGCACATTCACACAATCCCAAGGAGCATACTTGGCTTGTTTCCCCATTGCCCAGTGTATAGTTTTACCATCAGAGCCAAGACAGGTAAACATTTTTGCTCAAGCCTCTCAGCAAGGGGACAGATCTAATTTTCTGCTCCTACACCCACATACTTACTCATTCTTTTCTTCAAGCGTCTCACTGTAGAAAGGATAATCAGAGAATATTGGCTTCGAGCTATAAATCAACAGCTGGGTAAGAACAACATGCCCCCAAAAGCAAAGAAACATCTTTCCTGTGCTTCTGAGCTTAATTACAGCCCAGTGAACTGGTCTGCAACGAGCACAAAGGGAACCAGACTTTCCCTCCTAATTCAAAGGAATTATCACCCTTTGGATATGAGAAAGGGACTATTTCTGTAATAGCTTCTTCATAAAAATAAACCCTCCCACAAGAGTTTGCCATTTCCATTGAGATCAAGCAAACACAACAAAACTTACCAAAGGAAAATTCCTGCTATCACAGCCCAACAATAGCACCTTCAGTGCTGGTAATCCCATGTGAAAGTTTACTTATGGGCAGCTATACAAGATGAACCTTAGACCCTTTCCTGCTCACCCACTCATCAGTAAATTCCTCCTTCAGAAAGTCCTTTAAATGAAGGTTTAAAATTTAAACAAATCCTGTTATTGCAACACCTTGCAATGCAAGACCTTACCCCTATGAACACAAGCAATTAAACCAACTCAGACCATGAGAAATCAGCTTTTACCCGCCTATTTGCCCCAATCAATGTGAGCCGTTTCACTCCAACAGTGTTTTGCGTGGAAGCTTTGTGAGCTTTTCACAAAGAAATGTATTTCAATATTCTGAATATTAGACAGCAGAGCTGTTTAAATGCCATGAAGTGTAGAGAGCAGCTGAAATGCAGGGTCTATTGTTTTATTATGCTTTCCAGTCCTTTTTAAGTCGACCTGCTTTTAAGTTGACAGTGTTCCTCTGAGATTGTATAATAAGTTATTGTTGTTATATTGGAAATGATGTGAGATAAGGAAGGTACGATTTGGCTGAACAGCAGTATAGGGGAAGCTTTCAGGTACACTTATGTCAGTTTTGCATCTAAAGAGAAGGCCAAAAGCTGGTTCAAAATCTCAGGAAATCAGCAAAACAATCTTATCCCATTCTAAAACTCAGCAATGATAAACCTGCATTTGGACAAGGCTTAAACTTTTGGGGACACAGGCACAGGTTGACCCTTTCTCTATTATGATTTCAAAGACACTAAACATCAAGGCTTATACCATGTGGTTTTGACTCAATTCTCATGCAAACATTCAGACGTATTACTTACTGCTATAGACATTAAGAGTTCTAAGAACAGGTTAACCTTGCCTTTAACAATTAAAGCTCAGGACTCTACCTCCACCACTCTTCCATCTCACTGCTCCCAAACAATTTACCCAAGTAGCCAAAGTACAGAGGAAACATTTTCCTCCTGACCGAAACAAGTGTTCTCATCACCCCACACTGTTCAAATCTGGAGGTCAAATAAGTTGTGCATTATTTGCAAGACTTCTGTATACTGAAGAACGCTAAGAGTCAATTTTACAGTGGAAGGAGCCCTATACTGTTTGAGCAACAGTGTACCCTGATAGGTGTATAAAGCAAAAGAGATCCTCAAGATCAGATTTGTATTCTGTGTTGTATTTCTTGTTCTCTTAACAATATAATCTCAGTTGCTAGTTCACCTTCCCACATCAGAAGACCCAATCACCACTGTTGCACTGAAGAAGTACATCCCTAAGAATGCTTGTTCTAATACCTTCCTTTTCTACCATTTTTAAGTTGTTACAGGTCTTAGTTTTATTGACTTCATGACCCATGTACACATCTATATACTTACATGAACACTCATGAGACAGTAACACAGAAGAATGAGGTTTTCTAACTCTCACCAGAAGTGAACATGAACAGACTGAAGATACTAAAAACCCTCCAAAACTTGCTTTTGTGTCTGAAATATTTCAAGATCTCTCTGGCACTTGGTCTTGGGAATCTATGAGCCAAAAGCCAGATTTTGTACTGTTCTTACCTGCCTGCCTTTTTTAATAAGCCTCGTTTTATTCTGAGATCTCAGTCTCTGAATGATAAGGCAGAGTCAAGGCCTCTTATTTTATGCATGAATAGGCTTTTAAAGCTAAACAGGTTTTCTAGTAGAAGGTATTTGTCCAGATTTCAGAGTTTGGACACCCAGGTCAGTGTTCACACAGTAGAAGCATTCTGGGACTTCTATAGCCTCCAGATGTGGATGAGAAGTCCACCACACTTTTATATCTGCGTGTGTTTTTCATTCAGTGGAGATGTCTTTCAACAGCGATGGATGAATGGGGTGCGCAAACAAATGGGAAAGAAATGGCTGTGTCCTGGAAGATAGAATCAGTTAATGACTTTGCAGAATTACCCCAAAATCTGTGGCCTCCGGAAGGCTACTGTTATCCACAGCTATTAGCTACATTGATAGGTCTGAAGCCACATGAATATCTGGTATTCATTTTGCTTCATTAACCCCTGTATTCATAAGGCTTTGGCTTCTGTATTAAGCATTTCCAAAAGCAGAATAATAGACAGTTGACACATTCTTCAATGGCTTTCAGCAACTGTGGCAACAGGTTTTGGAACTAAAAGCTCCTATTATATGAAATGATACATTAATATTTCCATTAACATAGATTTGGGAACTAAAAGATATGCAGGTTATAATGAATGGAACACTGAACTTGCATCAAGGTTTCTGTTACAATTTACAAAGCTTTTTGGCTATTTGAGCACTTAGCTCTTTTCATCCTCACAGCTGTAAGCACAAAGGCTTGAATTTACCTGCCTTCAAGTATACCACAAAGTGATCAGGACTTTGGAAGAACTATCACCAGAAGCAGCACAGCAGCACCAACATCTGGTGCCAGATATCGTTACTTCCAAGGTGGCAAAGAAATTAAATACATTATGCCTTTTAAATGGTATTTAGTGCCAAAATCAATAGCATTTTAAGCCAAAACTCTCGTTCAATTAAGTCTAGAAGATTCATTATGAAAAGGGAATATTTTAGACAGTGAATTCCATGATGTGCAAACAATTTCCATTTGAAAACTCTTCTGAGAAGCGTCCTTGCCCATCTTTCTTTGGCAACACAAACAGGGTAATAATGCCAGACTGAACTTCAAGCCTCAGGTGTGCCAGAAGAAAAGGTCCCTCAGTGTTTTCCCACAGGAGCTCGTCAAAGACAAAACAACTTTATCTTTCCATTTCACCCTCCTTCTCTGCTCATCCTTTCCAGAACATATCCCTCCTTGTATTTCTCATGAAATAGCAGAAATAGACCTCCCGGTCCCAGCTGCCTAACAGCACCTCTTTGTCCTAGGCAAATCAAATTCCTGTCATCAAAAGCACCATGTTACCATGGTTGCATGGATACGTAAATGTCGGTGCCATTACAGATGTCAAGAAACTGTCAGGTGAAGGGGAAGGAGAGAAAGATAAGGGACCGAATTGAAAACCACTGACCTAAGTTCCAAAGGATAGCAGTCTCCCTTAGCATGAAGGGCTGTCCTTTGACAGACCTAAAGCTTTCAGTCTGGATTAAAAGCAAATCACCTCCAGTGATAACACCTTTCCCACAGGCGCTGCAAGTTCCCACTCTCAACATACAAAGTTCTCAGGGGAAACATATCCTTACCACTGAAGGCAGCAAGCTAACATCAGGCTTTATTAAAACACTTCAGGAGGACTCATGTTCAGCAAAGCGCGGTTGCTGAATGATAGCAGGCCCTATGGGAAGCAGGTACGACAACATGCCCAAGGATCACAGCATCCTTTATTTACACAGCCTTGCTCTTCACCCAAGGACTGCCTTTCTTCACAGCAATAGGTGCAAGCACCCTGTTTCTGATCACATTTCATTGAAGTTGAAATAGGAACCTAAGAGGAAAACTTGTACCCAAGCTCACGCAGTGACTCAGCGGGACAAATGGCAGGCAGAGCCAAAAGTGAAATTTCAAGTGCCTTGTTTTAACCTAAACTTAAAGCATACATTACCTGGAGTCAAATGTATTGCCATCATTGCCAAGAACCAACGGGACACTTCCTACTCCAGAGCTTCGTATCTTTGTAAGAACTCAGTTTCATTAATGGAGGATTTAAAGCACTGTTTAGCCTAAAACCAGTTGGAGAGCCAGAGTGTGAGTGACTCTGTAGTAGAGTCACCTTTCCTTGCTGGAAAAGGTTACAGATGGGCAAGTTTCCTCCTCTCACCGCATTTATTTCACTAATGAAAACACCAGCATCAGCCTTCACAGCCGTTAAGGCAAGCCCTTTCATCAACATCCCATTCAACAATGAACAACAGACATCTCCGGTTTCAAAATACAGTCCGGTGGAAAACAACTGTGGTAATGAACACGATGATTAATTGTTAAATACCACTGACAGGCACAGCATTGTGTAAGACATCGTATTCAGACAGTCCAATGGTAAGTATTTGCTGACTAGATAAGACCAACAGCAATGAGGTTCCAGGCTGTTTGTAAATCAATCAGTTTTGATCCTCTTGTGTCACTGGTCATCCTAAAGCACACAGATACTGAAAGGCAAACATTTAAAAGGAAAACCACAAACTACTGCACAAAGGCAGGAAGATTCAGCCACAAAGAAAAAAGAGCTGGTGGAATTCACAGCCACTTGGCACACGTTAGCATGACCAAGTGACCAAAAGCCTGCTATCAGGGCAAACAGTACACCAGTACTCTTCATCAGAGATATGCACGCAGCAACTTAAAAGATCAGTTCAGTGGAAGCCCAAATTAGGTCTCATTTGAACTTGCAGGCTCAAAAAGGAACCAAGTTGCTATTAAGCCATCATTCATGCCCTCTGACTTTTTAGATTAGAAGAGATACCACAGATATGGAAGTTTGTGCTTATGGACTTTTGGAAGCTACCAAAAGCAGAGCAGATGGGCTGCTTTACTACAGAGACCTATGTAAAAAAACCCCACCCTTTTCCTGTTTTGGCTTTGAAGATGCAGAAAAGTACAGATTCCAGTACTCAATATCCAACTATGTATTCAAGTCCCAAATGCAATCCATCAGATAATACACTACATTTAAAGCTTTGATTTGTGGCGATGTGTGAATATGATTAACAGAGAAATGTTGTCCAAAAGCACGAGATGGTATTAAAACATGTCACAATTTCTGCCAGCATTTCAGAACACACCATGTCTGACATTTGTCCTCCCAAAAGCCCCAATTAACCAACTCCAGCCACAAGCAGAACAAAAGAATGCAACCCATTTGTCTCTTCCATTATGAAACCCCCAGGAAGCTGCCAGTTCCTCACACAAATGAGGCTCCAGCAAGGATTTTGTCACAGCTTCCAAAAGCAATCCCAGGACACACACATCTAGCACTTCCTGCAGTGGCTTGCTGGGTTTCTAATAAAGGAGAAGCCCCACTTCCTCTTCTCTGTCCTAAACCAGAGACATGAAAGCTCATAAAAGCCAGGGAAACCGAGAACTACAAAACTTACAGTTACCCTTTGTGCAGCTTCCTGGAATTGCATAGCATGAAGTGAACAAAAGCAGAGGCCACCAAGGTTTTGTCTATAAAACCTCTATGGCTGCATGTCCAGCAGTCCAAGAAACCTCCATCTCCCCAGCATGTAAATTTTCCTAAGGTAAGATGGAATGCTTCTAATAATATATTTCAGGTTTACATCTCAGAAGCATTTTAGGATAGGTCTTTCCCTTGAGCTGAACTTATCATTTAGGACTTCAGTAAGTGTTTCAAGCAGAAGACCAAGCTGAGGCTATTCTGAAACAATCCATTCCCCACTGATCTAACAAAGTCCACAGCCAGTTTTACATTCTTTGGAGCACCAATATTTTTAATGTCACCATTACTTAGTCTGGAGGCTGTAACTGACCAAGCATTTATCTTTAGGACAAGCATTAACAAAAGACATACTGGGCGATCTTGGAGCTCAAGGGGAAGGGAGGTCTAGCATCAGGACACAACAGCTTCTAGGACCTCCCCTGAGAGCAAAATTCAGCAAGGAATAACAACAGCAACACAGAATACAAACCATTTACCATCCTTGGCATTCTAGCCTATTTCTCCCCTCATAGGGAAGCACATTAGGTCATCACTAGTAGAGTCTTGCTCAGCATGAAAGCCTCCCAGGAAACTGTTCAAGAACCAAATATTTACCATACCTCAACTATTTATATATGTACTGTTGTTGAGCATTCATACAGGAGCCTAAATCAGGCAATGGTGGCACAGGGCCCATCTCATTCCAATACTGATCTTAAGCCAAAAGGAGAGCACTCCTTTAAGCCCAAGTGATCTACCCTCTCAGCAGTTCTTGTCCTTAACATCAAGAACCAAATGTAGTTCCAGAGATTAGTAGCAAGGATGACTAAGAAGTAAATAATAAATTAAAACAGATAGACCTTCACATCCCCACATCAATAATGCATACTCATTACATACATATAAAATGCTAACAGATTGCATCTACTAACCTCTGAGGAAAGAAACATCATCATGCCTTACTAAAAAAATCTGTGCACCTGTGAGCAGGGATCCTGCTTTATAAAGCTGTATGCGGGTAAATAACTTCTATCGTTACCTGGGTGGCAAATGATAGATGAGGAAGATAGGTAAGCTGTCTGCACCCCTTACAAAAATCATCCCATATCATCTATATAGGCTCCTGGAGCACCAAACGTGGTATGGATCATCATGCTTTTGTACAAGGACAAAGTACAGGGAAACTCCTACCCCTGAGAAATTGCTTTTTTCTGCTCTTTTACCTTGAACAAAACTGTATCACAGGCAAGCCAAGCTCTTACAGACCATCGCTGCTGTTTAATGAAAAGAAACAGCCTCTCTTCTGCTCTATCAGCCACCCAACAGCTTTTAGAGAACCAGCAGGTAAACAAGCCTTAACATTATCCAGGCTGTTAAAAACTAGCCACTGATATAGAACATTGGGTAGGCTGGTGTTTCCGGATGAAAAAAGCAGCCAGCCTTCATCAGACCTGGAGCTTTACAGACAGCACTGAGTCCTAAAAGCATTTGTTTATTCACTTGGATGCTTACTGTATGCTAATGGTCACAGAGCTATTGCTTTTGCTCAGGGGCATGTGAGCAACACATGCATCGCTGAAGTAAGTCAGCTGGTGCACAGTTTGCTCTCAACTACCAGCTTTCCTAGGAAAACCCTGCCGTACAAACAGGCAGATATCTGGCCGCATCATGTGGTAAAGCTTGTTGGACTCCAGAATGCCTATCAAACTGCTACACAACAATTTAACTAGAAAGAAGGAGTGACTGGAAGCAAACTGCATTCATCCATCTGGTGGGAACCACATGTGATGCAGCCACCTTTTCCAGGTGAGTATTAGGAACCCATATACTTAATGATGTGCTCTTGTTCCTAGTAGATGTATGGCACACTGACCGCATTGGGGATCCCTGTTACGATAGCGTTTAACTGAATTCTAATTAAGTTAATCAGCTGGACACTTAAAGCATCATCACTGTTGCTCAACCGTGCGACAGGGCTTGGTGAAAAAAACACTGGACAAAACACTTCAGCCTTTTTTCTATTACAACAGCCCCTGCTGCCTTTAAACAAACTCAGTACAGCAAATAACATTACAAACAGCAATGTCATAATAAAACAGCAGCAAGAAAGAGCCAGTGCTCTGGAAGACCAAGTGTGAAGCAGAAAAAAGTAGACAGGCAGTATCTATCTGCATTACATAAAGGCAGCTTCCTGCCCTGTATTTCAGAACAGGGTTTCACGTGCCTTGGGGGGCACAGTAAGGTTCACACGACAGTACCAGCTGCTTGTCTCCTTCACATTAATGCCACAGCATCCTTTAGGTTTGTCACTCTGCGATTAACTCCCTGCAGATTCTGCCCTCTCTGTGTTGTTTCCATGCTTGCTGAGTTTTGAGAGCCCACTGGTGATCTTTGCATTCTACAAGCCCAGAGGCTCAGCACAGTCACTGGCAAACTGTTTGGGTTTTTCCTTTGGACTAGAATGGGGAAAAACTTCATTTGAAATCATTGCGTTTCCCATTGCGAAAGATTAACAGCCTGCTACGTACGAAGAAAGAAGTGCCATGCTGGCTCTGGCATGCTATGCCACCTAATCCATCAACCTCTTCAGCTTTTTTCCAGTCATGCTTCAAAACCATAACCAGGGTTAAGGCAGAAATGTCTCAATGATGAATTAGCAGAAAGCTGCCATAGCCGTGGAGATACCATGTGTGCAAGAATGGACAAAGTTTTCTTATGCATTTGCACTGAAACGTGCCTTGGCCTCTGTCTCAAACACTCTCACCACCTAATGAATCCAAATTAAATCCTTCAGCTGAAAAGCCTCCTTCAGGCTTGAACTTTGTGATAGGCATATGCATTATCTTCCCTGTTTGCTAAGCTGTAACTGAGTCATTACTTGTATCACCACACTAAGTGAAAATAAGTAATATTCATCAACAAAGAGATGTCCTTCAATGGTAACTTCATAAAAGAAGGATTATCAAATCCTTCATGGCATGCATTTATTGATGAAAGTTCCCCAAAACTAATTGGAGTGGATTAGTATAATATTAGTGACCTATAAGCACTTAAGCAACACAGGCAGTGAGTCAGTCTAGTCTGTTGGGTGCAGAAACAGCAAGAGACAAGTTTCTGTTCTTATGGAAGTGCAGTACATACTTTCAGGCATAAATCCACATATAGGCTGCATGGGGGTTCCAAAGCTATGAAAGAATAATTGCCCTATATGAAACAAGCATAAAGATTTATACAATGCACTCATTTCTCAGTGAAACCTTTAAGTGCCTGGTGTACTGTGGGTCTTCAGGGAAGGTAGATTATCTCACTCTCCCATTAGAGGTCAACTATACTGTATACCCTGATGTACTGATACTTGTATACCCTGACAGCACCTGCAGAGAGTTACGTAGAGTACAGCTTTGTCTTTGTATGGCCACACAATAAACCCCTTAGCATTTAATTTCCCCGTGTTGACAAGCTCTTGGAGTTCTTTACTAATTAAGTGTTCCCTTTTGAGCCAAAGGACTGACTGACTTTCAACTCTGGAAGGGAACCAAGAACTGACACCTTGGCATGCAGACCCACCTACTAGCCACACGGACTACTGTCCTCACAGTCTCCCAGTATCAGATACAGAATGGATGCCAGAGAAGGTTGCGCAGAAGGATTAGGCCATCACCAGCAAGTCCCATCAACTACATTACCCATTCCAGCCAATAGGCAAGGACAAAATCCGAGGGAGAAGCACTCCAAGATTTCTAGTAGAACAATAGACCCTCCCTATGTATTCTGGACATGCTCCTCTTGGAAGCAGGGAAGGGGAAGTGTCCAAAAACATACCTGCTCTCACTGTATTCTTTCTTCTCTCTCACACGCAGCCACTTCCGAAGGAGGAAGCGCTTGCGCCGTGGGGAAGCACTGGGTGTGGAGCAGTTGGACCAGGGTGTGTCCTCATCGCTGGAAGGTGTGATTTCAATGGATGGGAGCTGAAGGTATTCCTTGCTGGAGGATGGATCCTGATACCTGCAGGCCTCCAGGCTCTGCTCCTGCACATTCTTCATCCTCCTCATCTTGAAGCGCTTCCTGCGCAGGGTTGGGGTGGACGAGCTGGACCAGGCAGAGCCCCCCTCCACCACCTGCTGCTCTGGGACTTGCAGTGCTGGGAGCTGCAGGGTTTCTGTCATGTTGGCAGCTGGCATCAGTTGCCCTTTCTCCTTCTGCTCCCACCCCCAAGCACTCTAGCTCTGATCTCGGTGTAAACCACACCACGACACTGCGGCTTGCCTTCCGCCTCCCTCACCCGGTCCAGCACTGCCCTCCCCTTCAAGCAGGAAGCCCCATGTTCTTCACGTGCTTTCATTTAACACATAGCGGGGTGGGGATGTTCAGGACAGACATGCCACAAGGGAAGCCAGTGTCAAGTTTTTCCTCCTTCTCCTCTCTATAAAACAAAGTCCCTCCCCTGCCTGGTCTCTCTCATAGCAGGTTTAGCACCGAGATGGAGGTTGCCAGCAACGCCTTGGCTCACTTTCAGCTTCTTCCCCCCCAGCCCCCCTTTGCCTTCTGTCTTCTTTGCCTAATGTTGGCTCAGGAAAGCAAATCTCCTGGGGCTGTGCTAGGAAACTCAGCTTTGGTCTTCTCAAGAGACGACGCAAGTATGGAGTGGAGCGGCGTGGAGCTGTGAGGAGGTCAGAGAGAGAAACAGAGGGAGGGAAGCAACAACACTAGATAAAAATCAGGAGAAAGAGGAGCAGGAGCAGCATGTTCTTTTCCTGTAGCCGGTAAAACATATGCAGGCAGCTGTTGCAAGTGGAACCGCACTCTTAATCCCAAGGGACAGGGTTTATATTACCAAATATGCTGCTGCTGCAAATCAGCCGAATGAGAAAGGCTGGGACGGCAATAATAGCCCTCTGCAGAAAGCAATTGGACAGGCTTTCTCCTTGTCCCACCTTCCAGCTCAGCCAGCCCAGCCCATGGAGGGAGGGGGCAAGCAAACTTGGACTTTCAGCCTTCTTTCATGACTAGGTGGGGGGCTTTTAGTCCCCGTTGACTGCTCGCAGAGAGGAAAAGGGATTGGGGGAAAGCTATAAAGCCGTAGCAGCATGTGGCACCAGGACTAGGGGGCTGGTCGGCTTTATAGCTCAGGTTCACGTGCGAGTGAAAGCTGATTTAAGTTCTTGGAGAGCAATGCTGCTTCCAAAATGACAGTGGGTGATGGATGGTCTCAGGTCTGGGAACCAACAAAGACACCACATAAAGACAAGCAGACATGCAGAACAGATTTGAGACCAGGAGAAAGACACGCACTAAAACAGAAGATTCCCAGGCATTTAATATGCTAAGGAATCTCTACCAAGAGTCAGACAGGGAGGAAAAGCAGCCTCAGGACAACAACCAGTGTGACATTCTCCATCAAGATACCCTGAATGAAGCTGTATTTTCAGGTGAAAAAGTGATATAACTTTTATTCTCAAAGGAAGTGACTAGAATTCAGCTGCATGGATTTCAAGTGTGTGTCAGGAAAAGCAAGCATCCCTAAATCACAGCTTCAGTTTTCATTGTTCAACAGCCTGAACCTTTAAAAAAACATTAGTTTAAGGTTAGAAAATATTTGTTAACCCAAATCAAAATAGGTGTCCTTGTATGGGCTGCCTTGGTTGTGTTTGAAAATAAACTTCCCAAGGACTTTGAACACCAAAATCTACCATCTAGGACACAGATAACTAAGCACATCAGATTAAGATTTATAACAGCAGGACAAGTGGGAAGGAAGCATTTCAATAATAAGTTGTATTGGGGTTTTCAGTCCTTATTCTACTATATTCTAGTTTGTTGTACTGGCCTTTCTGCTCTGTTCATCCTGTAAGTTAATAGCTTGCACAGCTCTTCAAATCTGTTTCTGGAGCTCCCATCACCTTGGTGTCGATGCATCAGGTGCACACACAATCAAAACGCCTTCTATATTTTTATATAAGTGGGTGTTTGTAAAGTAACAACTTTTTCAATTCCAAGAAATTAATATCTACAGATTAGTCAAAATGCCAGCGTTCCATAATTGAGACTTGCACAAGTATCTGGCATCCTCTCTGCCTCTCAAGGGCTGATACCTCTCCTCTGCAACAAACCTGATCATGGCAACAAGCAGCTGAAGGACTCACGATTTCTATCATGTCAGCACACATCCAGAAGCCTGCACATAACATTACTAGCTAGCTGTTAACTTAGGAATTTAACTGTCATCTTCCCTTGACATGTGGGAATCCAAACCCTACAATGTAATCCCTAAGTCAGCATATGCAACTTCAGGAGAAGGGCTTACTACCCCTTAGGAGGCTATCATAAGCAAGTTTGGCTTCATATATTAATGAGCCTGATCTCCTGCAGGCTCTTTTAGCAGCTACATAAGATACTCAATTACAGAAATAAGTGCAAATAAGAAGGGTCAAAGTTTGCCCTTTTGCATGATTTCTCTAGTAATAAATTGCAGAGCGGACATTGCAAAACCACAAATTCCCCACTGATGTCATCTAATTAATCAGGAGACTCATACTACATTGCCCTGGGCAATAGGAGCATTTGGTAATCACCTTCTTGAGCAAGGCAAAACTGGCCCTTTCACGAGTCTGCTTTTTGCTTGCATGGCCATGCCAGTAAGATTTCTTCACCCTCAGCCTCACCAAATACTGGAATTCACTTCAGTGAAACAGGGGATGCTTCCCCATTCCTTTTTCACACATAAAAACCTGGGGTTGTGCCATGAGAATCCTTTCACTTACGGCAGTGTACACATGCATAGAGACTATCCCTTTAATTCCAAGTACTTCACTGGTTAGTAAGCAACACTTCTATGCACTCCAACATTCTCAGCACTTTGTTTTTAGGAGAGAGGATGCTGACCACCTGTCTGATGCTCTTAGAAAAGAGAGAAGCTATGTAATAAGAGAGACAGCTCAAACGCCTGACCCACAGAGTAAAAAAATACCAACCACGGTCAAGCACTATTTCTGTACAAATCACAGCAGCACCATTTGACTGCCTCCATGAGAGCCTGTGTGTTGCTGCATCCTTGTTTAACGACTATTCCTGTAGTTTAATGATCCATCTAATGACAGATTCATTAGAGCAGCAAATAGTTGTCAATGCTTCAGGTTGATGAAGAATCTCTCTGCCTTTCTCTCACTCAAACATTAAAGTGTCCAGAAGAGGACTTATGAATTAAACAAAAGAGAAAATAAATCCTCTGAAAAACTAAAAATCCCTTCCCTGAATTAATATGAACTAATTCCAGCCCAGGTTCATTGGCAATCCTTTCTGTAATAGCTGTTTAAGGGACAGCAAAATGTCATCCCTAGTAGATGAATATAGAATATGAGAGCACCGAGAGTACACTGTAACAGAACAACTTACTAATTAAAAGCAGTTGTTTTTAAGCACAGGAGATACATGCAACTTGTTCAAAAGACTAACAAAGTCACAGTGTCTGACTACAGCAGCTCTGTCAGGTCACGCAGGGAGAGCACTGCACTTACAGACTCGGACAAATTTAAGCTGTATCTTCCCATTCAAACATCCCTTTTCCTACAGTTCAACAGCATGTTTAAGTTATTGTGCTTTCTGTGCAGAAGTGGCACAGAGAAACCCGCCATGCCCACTGTACAGCAACCCCTGCTAGGTCAAAAGCCTGATTTCCAAATTGTAGAACTGATATGTTTCTTTTTCCCGTGAAAATTCCAAAGTATTTTTGTGAGTTCAAATGAAAAACAAATATTTATCTGGGTTTACTTCTGCATTCCAACAGTCTTCTGCAATAACAGTCATGTTATCTTTGGAACTGGAGAAATTCCTTACACCAGGGCTTCAGCCATCCTTTGCTCTTTGTATATTACATTAGAATGAGGCCTATTACAGTTTGACATACAACTTGTTGATACATATGAGTAGGATGGATTGGCTGATTATTCTTCCTTTAGTGCCCTGCAGATCTGTCCCTTTAAATCACGCACTACCAACCAGCAGTGGCTATCATCTGAACACACAGAATCCATTTTATTTTGGCTCTGTGATACCGGATACCTGCAAGTGTTGTTCTCTGAAACCCAAGCTCTACGTTACAAAACAGATGACAAATTTCACAGGCTGCAAGGCAACAAATACCAGCAAGAGGCTGATAGCCCAGTATATCACAAAGCAAGATGGAGCCACTCCTGTGGATCGTATATTCCCCAGTTCTTCCCTGCTCAGTAAAATACTTATTTCCATCACCTACTCCACAAGCAGCCCAGTTCAGAAAGCAGCACTGCACTTCCTTTAACAACCATGAATCTCCATTACTTGGGTTAAACACTGCCTCAACACCTCTTCACCTCCCAGAAACCACGTTGTGAAGGAAAACAAACACATTTTTACCCTGAAGGGCTGAGGATGTTCCTTCCATGCCACCTGAACAAAGAACAGAACCATTTTCATTGTAGTTTGACCAATAATAACAGAAGTACTTTCAATCAAGACTTCAGTCAGTGAGAAATCAGGTTTTGGATAAATTGCATAAACTGGTATAAGATTATAAAGTATTTGTCACTTTGGTACTCAAAAAGCTTTGGTACTCAAAATGCAAAACCATACACATGGGCTAAGCACACTACAGAAGGATACCTTAGCTCCTACCAGAATCACATTCTTGTCGCCACCAACATGGGTGACAAGAGAAAGGAGTTGCAATAGGCTTAGCCATGTTGTATCCAATCTCTCCTACCAAAACCAAATTACACTTGTGGAACCTATATGTTGTATTACATATTAGTTGCCGGCAACACATGAAGAGGCTGAGAAAAAGGCTGTCTCTAACCGGGCTTTCTGCTTAGAGGTTCAATTAAAGGTGTATGTGCCTTCCCTTCCAAAAGGGGTAATTCTTATGTCAGCAATAACCATTATAGATGTCTGTCTGTGAATTCTTACCGAGTATCATGCTTAACCAGGCATTTAAATTTTGACCTTCTACACAGTAGCAGTCCCCTGATTCTTCAGATACCCCCCAGAATTCCAGGAATTGTCAAACCTAATTCAAAAAGCACAGCATATTCTGTATTTTTTCAGCATCAGGACAATGCTTTCACAGTTAATTTCTTCAGGTACTGTTCCTCCTCCAAATTGAAGGGGACAGTGGAGCCAAAGATAGCAAGCCAAGCAAATTAAATCAGTGTCATGACTTTGCAATGAGAATTCAGCAGAAGATAACAACAGGGCAAAGGTTTCAAGACCTTTTCCTCAGTTGAAGTTTTCTTTGCTATTTAGAACTCATGTGAACTGTTTGACTCTGCTTGTTTACACTGCTCAGGATCTCTCACTTGAGTATCACAAAGGGAAGCGCATTTCTTCTCATTAATCTAAGGGAAGGGCTCTAGGGTAGATCAATAAATACCATCCCTCATAAAACATGGGGTGATCCATTAGCATAAACTTCCGTATGAGCTTGGCATTTGGTTTCTGCTATATATATTGTACATGAAGGAAACAAGGAGACTACCCAAATTCCTTTGAATTCCTCCTCCTGTAGAGCACTCACTGACGGGTCACAGCTCACAGCACACTCCATTAACCACGGGAGAACAAGCCTGTAAGCACAAAACGTCTCTGAACAGCACATTCTTCCCTATCCAACTAAAACACCTGCTTTGCTAGGTCAGGTCAGCCGAGTTGGCTGTGTTTAACCCAGACCTGCACACAGAAACATGCACACCAGCTCAAGGACCTTAATACGCTGAAAAACATCACTCAGCTGTTAGGGAAGATGAAAGACTGTCTACACAAGTGTGACAGACTCACAGTCCTCATTAAAACCTTGCATATGTCTAAGTTTTATTTGCCCCAAGAGTAGCAAATTTAAGATTAAACTAAATCCTTACTTCCCTCCTGCTAAATCACATGCAAGAAGCAAAGAGCTGTATTCCAAATCACACCCTAACAAGTGCTCAGCACAGCAGTAATTAGACCTTGTAGCCTTTGCAAGCAACCCTGCTGATACTCAAGCCCAAGCAGCGTAAGTTGGACTCTCAACTGAAAGCAGGGGTGCACAGATGTACAGCTGAGCAGCACACTGCATTGCTCACCACAGGAGAACAGTAAATTAGTATAATAGAATATCCACATGGATAATGCCATGGGGACACCTACCCTTAAAAACCCCAAACATTTTGCTTTACTGTGATATGTTTCAGTAAGAATTGAACTCAGAGCTCAGACACCTGAATCTCAAACTCCTAAAATACATGCAGTGCCCTTCCTGTAAGTAGGGGCTATGCAGATCTGCTTCCCACCTGAGCCTTTGTTTTAGTTTAGAAAGCAAAACACTGAATACTTCAGCAAGCATTGTATTGTCCTTTCTCGGATGGCCTCGCTCAGGTTAAAACTTGTATCTGGCTAAAAGCAGAGCTTCCCAGCTCGTAACTTGCACGCTGTTTGCATGACTTGATATAGGAAATACAGGAATCTAAATCTGAGCCTAACAAGAAGAAATGATTGTGTTACCCATAAACCATTATTTTGTACCAACAGCATGGCTGGAAGTGGAATAGCTTTAAGTGTTTCTGTCTGCTGTTCAGGACAACTAAAGCCAATCCCAAAACAACGATCTCCCTCCTTTTTTCTTATGTAATAGCAAGAGAAGAACATTTCTCTGTCTTACAAAAATACCAAGGAAAGGAATGCCTGCCAGGAAAGCATTTTCTCTAGTCTAATCTGCACAACGCCAAATGGAAACCACCACAACTAGCTCTGTACTCCTCAGAGCCACTAAACTGACAGTAGGACAGTGGTAAATTCATTTTAGAATAAGCACATAGAAATTGCTTTATAAATACCATTCCTGTCCACCTCAATTAGCCACAACTGCAGCAGCAAGGCTGATGGAGCCCATTCCTTCAATAAGGCAAATGGTCGAGGACAACTGTCATTTTTCTTCATGATATCTGGAAGAGAGCTATTTAGAGAACAGTTCACGGACAACTGAAAAATGCCTCTTCCAGCTGGCTTTGCCATTCACACTTCTAATCCTGCACTTGCTGTTATGGAAATGAAGCCAGCATTTCTGGCTTTGTGAAATGAAATGCATTTGTTCCCCCCAGTACATATTCAAGATACGCATATCATACAATACAGACACAGATTTCTCTCCATCGATGTGCATTACACACCATAAATGTGTTTGATGCATTAAATATTCACAGACTACAAAAGTCACACCCATGTTTCTTGCTTGCATATACAGACCACATACAAGACAATATACGTACCACATCTACAGCATCAGTAGGTAAGGACTACAGTAAATAAATATTGGAGAGTTCTATACCCTGAGATCACAAAGCACTGTCACATGCAGTGTCACAAAGCAGATGCACCCTTTTTCATGGATAAGCAGAACACATTCAATATGTCCCTCAGGCAGAAGTTTTACCTGAGAATGCATTTGTAGGTGTGAAACAACTGTTAAATGCCTCCACAATACACTAAGGAATGCAGCAGATCTCATAGATGCTAGAGACCTTAGAAGACAAACACCACCCTCCCAGTTACATCTCCCCAGCAGCAATCTGTTACCCCATTTCATGTGCACAGGCTAGGGGTGCCTTTGCTGCAGCAGCAGGTTACACTGCTAATAAAGGCTGTAAATAAGCTAAATATACACACACAATTCCAAGTGTCAGAGTCTCTCACTGACCTAGTTCCAAACAGTTGCTGGGGATCATCGGGCTAATGGTCACCTTTTAATGAAATAGCTTAGAACTGACAGGTTACGGTGCAATCACCAGAGATCTGCTTCCTGTATTTTCACTCTGAATTATCATTGTTAAGCTCTTGTGAGGCTCATGAGGAAAGTAAGGTCAAGCTCTGAGGAGGCACTCAATCAAGGTCAGAGTCAAGTGCTTTGAGGGGAAACTTACACTAAGGATGCCCTGACAGTGCTCTATTTCATCTATCCCCAGAGCTACAAGCACCAGTAATGACCACAAACTGAGAACTTCTTTCCTTTGCGTTTCAATTAAAAAGCAGCAATAAAAGCAAACAAGCAACACTTCAGCTCTTGAGGGTTTTAAGTAATGCTGAACAAGCATAATACCTATTTTTACACGTACACCAGGATTTTTACCCAGGAAGCGTGTTAGATTCAAATACCACTAAGAGGTTTTACCTGTGATCAGAGTGGTTTGGACCACACATCACCTTTTCTACCCTTTAGACAGTCTCTCAAATTCTCACAGGGTTGCAATCAGTTCAACAGTTTCCTGTAAGCACGATTATCCAGAAAGGCTTTATTTTGCCTTAAAGCCAGTAAGATGAGGCAATTGTTGCTGAGACTGGATATCAAGGTTTCTGCAACACAGCCCTACTCTTCTTCTATCCTTCAGAGAAAGCCATTTCATGTCTCAATGTCCTTTCAGAGAAAATTGAGATTAAGAAAGCTGTCTGATGTTACAACTGCCTAAGTTTAATTTAAGACAGTACATCAGTCACATGCTGATCTTCAACAGACAGTCAAAATGTCCAGGAAACTTAAGAGTTCATATGAGCTACAGGAGCTGAAAACTCCATATCCTATCACCAACAAGAGCAATACAAACCAAGCATCCCTTCCAAGGTGGTGAATAGAAAGATAAGTTTGTTATTGCTCCTTTCTGATCGCAGCTACAGCATGCATTGGAATCCAACTGCTTGTGGACTAGAAAATCTGCTTAGCTGAAAATGAATAATTCCCGAGTATGACAATCTTAGTCTTTTTTTCCCCCCCTTTATTAAATTTGGGCACTAATATTTGCTGAGCTTTAATTCTCAGCCATCATCTTGAGTTCTATTATGTGTGATGCCAATTTCTCTCCTACCATGACTGAGCTGCAACTTATAAGTGGTGAACAACAGGAAAACAGTCTCTAATGTGATTCTGACTATTTTATAATGTACCCTCTGCTGTTTGTCTCTGCTTTTTGTTTACAGCTCCTACCACGTTTCATAACCACTGCCACATGCTTACTGTAATCTCCAGGCACGGGTGAGTTCCAAAATGCAAGGACACAAATATATCTTCAAATTCCTTCTTAAACCAAGGGCCAAGATGACTGCAATGTGATACAACTGAGTGCAGTGCTGTCTACACGAAGAAGAGAAACAGATAACCTAAAGAAAAACGCTATACATAACAAAAGATATAAGCTTCCTGCAACAGGGGCTACAGGATTTCTCCTTCATCCAACTAAATGGGCTTTTATTTGTCACCTAATTCAATTTTGGAAACGACAGCATCCTACATTCACATTACAAGTCTGCGTCTCCTCATTTGAGCTGTGATTTAAGTGGAGCATTCACGATGGCTCAACCTGAGGTTTCTTGAATGTGTTCCTAAAACAGGATGCATTTTACACTTGGTCCGGGTTCCTATTCCGGCATTGCGAAGCACATGGCCCCGCAGATTCTCTGAAGATCGAATATGGCAGAAGGGACCCTTCACCAGCAGACCCCTGCTGCTCTCTAGCGTTCGAGAAGCTGCAGGCAGGATGACAGCCTGGCTTATACTATACAGTCAGCATGAGTTGGCTTTTCAAACTGTCCCTTGCCTCTGACATACTGTTAAGTACAGGTACACAGGAATTACTTTTAACACAACTTTGTGTATGTTGGAACTGTCACTACATGTTGCCAGACACATTCACCCCTAACGGTGTTATTCCCTGGGGGAGAGACCATGTATTCATAAGCCATCTGCAAAAGCATCTCAAGCGTCTGTGAACTTATGTCAGATACACTGACAAAGGAAAACGGTTGATGAGCAGGCACTAGCAGATCGAGGACCAAACTGGCATAGGATGAAGAGATAGAATCAGCCTAAAAGGTCCCAGTGTGGGACACTTCTCCTTCAGGTTCAGAGAGTTATTCTGAGAAAATCTTTAGGAATAAGAATCTCTTCCTGGACAATGTTCTGCAACAATACTGAAGGACCCAGCTAGCTGCAGACAGGCTTCACTAGCCAGTGGTGCAAGATATGGTACATAGGATTTGCGGAGGAACAGTTTAGTCACAGGTATAAATCAGTGAAGTCAAAATTACACCAGGAATGATTCAGTTTCAGGTTTTATCCTCTTCCCCCACTACCTTCTACAGAATTAAAACCATTTGATTCCCCAAAGTTGAATTCTACAGAGATCAAACACTGAGCTGGTTCTTGTTTGGTTGGTTTTGATTGAGTTTTGTTTCATTGGGTTTGGTTTTTACATAAGGTTATGCAGTGCATTTTGAAGACTGAACTAATAATTTACAAGGAGAACAACATGTTATTCCCAGGTTCAAATTCCAGCTGAAGTGAGGGTGGTTAGGAAAAGCCAATTTCCACAAACAATGCCACTACCTTTGGAACAGAATTGGAAAGCCAAAAGAGATGAAATCTTTGAACTGTGAACTTAGTTTGCAAAGTTCTGCCTCTTTGTTACAAAATTCTTCAGCCCAGACTCAGCATCTGAGTCAATAACCTCTGCAGGAATGAATACTTGGTTCCTTGCAGATTCTTTTCCTTAGTTATAAAAGTATCTGCCATTCATCCCTGCCTGCGCAATTTCACTCCCACTTCTTCCCAGCCAACTAGTATTGCATACAAGCAACCAGTGATGCTTATTAATGTTTTAAATTGTATTTCTGGGCCTCTCATCAGGTTGCTGAGGACTAAACTACACAATGTCGCCTTTATCAAGTTGCAATAAAAACACCCAGACTAAATGGTGAGTAAAAAGCCCCTGTAAGTAGAAGCTCAGTGAGGCATGAGATAAATGTCTTTAATACACTGGAATATGGCAATTACCTACTTTGGATGAATCAGTGTCCCTGATGTGAATAACATCTGGTAATTAAATCTAAGGCACAGAGCTTAAGTGGTTGATCTGGATCTAAAATAACCAATAGGCTCTATAATTAGGCATAGTTAGAAGGCACTGGTAGCAGTAGGACAACTGTCAACTGTGCAATGCAATTCCTGAAGAGTTCTCAGAGTAGAGCATTTGATTTAAATACTAAGTGTGCACCAAGCAAGCAGTAAACCTCTTTCCATTTATCTGGGACAGAGCCTGGAGACTTCTGGACTTTCCTTCCCTTCCAGTACAACTTAGTCTGCCTCCAAAGACAATGATTGCAAGTTGCATTTCAGACCTAAGACTGAACTTGTCTCATCTTCAGTCTTAATATAAAGGTGTGAAGTGTTCACATCCCTGTGTTTAAGTCATCCCTTGATTTAAGCATTTTGGAAAGCAGTTCATGAGCTTTCAAGCATTTGCTTAGACCGCTATATAGGTACCATTAGAATCCCAGTGCAAGTTTGCAATAGCAAATTAAGCTTTCATCTCCTGTACAACACAGGTAATTAATACTTCTACTTAACAAAACTAAGGCATAGAGGGTGAAGTGATTTGTCTGTACTCACATACTTTGTTCCTGCACTCATAGTTACACAGGATCTTCAGATAGTCCTTGAATGTTATAAAACAGTCACCAACTGTCAGTGCTCCATACCAAACAGGCTTTTGGGATAAGAATAATTGTTCATGCACCTTTCAGAAGGTATGCTCGTGGAATGAAGTGCTGTGTGAAAGCTGTTGCTCCTTTTTTCCAAACTTAGACCGTCAGACAAAGCAGGTATACAAATACCTACACAACGAGCTGTATGCCTGAGACATGAAAATACATCTCCTAACAGCTCAGATCAAAATGATCAGCCCACTTAGTCTAAACTATAGAGCACTTAATAATGAGGCAGAAGCCCAGACAGATGGATGAGCAGGCTGAGTTTTTCCCCCCTCAAGAAGTGAGGATTCAACAGCATCTGCTCGAGACATCCAGAAGGTTTCTGTCACACAAATAAAAATAATCATCATCTGTCAGTCTCAAGTCACTGCAGCAAACTCACATGGATGAAGAACTGAGATTCTCAGCTCAAGGAAAATCAGCCCTTCTCCAGAGGAGCTGCACCAAACTGGCAAACATACAAGTCAGCACTGCCCTAGGAGCAGGGAATCTACATCTCATGTCACTGCTGGCTGGTCTTTCCCACATAAAACTCTAAGGCAGCTTCAGAGAGATTAGGTATGTGCTGAAGTGAGCAGTGAAAACTATCAGCAATGGGTCAAGCGTCCCTTGTTGCACTACATGGAAGATTAGGGATTTCCTCACCAAGTTTCTTGCAAGCATTGTATATGGCATCCTCAACTGTTAAGTGACAAGTGTGACACATTCCAACCAACCAAGGCTGATCAATTCACTTAGGTCAAAATGACAACTGAAATCAATTCTCCAAAGACTGCCACACCAAGACCACTTCCAATACTCGATGACATATGCATCCTCCTACAATTTATGTCATCTGCTTATTAGGGGCTAAGCAAGAACCACTGAAAGCATAGGTTTTATGCACAGCTCTGTCTTTGCTTACAGTATATCCTTGGTTAAATATTTGCCATAGGCCTCTAATGTAGAAAATGATACTTCCCAGGTAAATAATTTCAGTGATCCAGAACAAAACTAAACCTAAGCTAGCTATACGAGGAAGGAGACCCAGATCCCTTATTTCCACTCAGACAGGCCATTGATGAGCTAGAAGATGTGAACACCAATTTGAGTAACAGCAAAAGGCTTGTATGAACTCCCGTCTTTGAGATCCCTCCATGCTTTTCTGACCAATTCCATCTGTCTTAACTCCTCTCACCACCTACCTTATTTTTGAAGGTTAACAGCATCTAACACTCATAAATGCAATTTACTACAGTCTAATATTTATAGCATGCAGAACAGTATCTAAGTCATTTCACCTGTATATCACTGATCAAATAACAGTTTCACAAGACTGATCTATATAACATCATACAGCTTTTTCTGTTGAGCACTTTGACACTCCAGTTTCACCAGCAAACTCCTCCACAGTCACAAATACACCAAGGAAGCTGCTATTGCTCCATATAAACTACAACAGGGCTGTTCAATGCCCAGTATTGCACCTCCTCTACTCATGCTTTCCTCCTTTCAGCTACTTTTCAGTTAAAATTGTCTAAGTTTAAATAGTTGAACACTCAGAGTATACTTTTCAAACAGCCAGTACAAAATGCACGTGGTAGTGCAGCACTTACGGCGCTAAACAAGCAGCAGAGAGCATAGGAAGTCTTCTGTGGGTATCTTCACCAGGGAAGCCTCTAAAACACAGCACTGGATTCATTTCATCACCATTGGGAGCCACAGTGGTGTTGAAGGCAAACTCCTTGGATTTGTATGTAGACAGAAAAAAGGGAGGGGGAAGTGGAAGATCACCAGATCATAGGAAATCCTGCTGGGTAAAGTATGGGAATCAGGCAGGATCTTCCGTAGCCACCTTCTCCTCCCTTCCCACTGTTATCCTAAGAGCAGTTTCAAAGCCAGAGGCAGCAGACGACTAACAAAGTTCAGATTTATAACACCAGTCCTCATCTGACTGAAACTGCAGTAAATGAACAGCTTGCTCTGGCATTTCAGCAAGCAGAAAGCAACTGGAAGCAGCAGCTGCTACCACAGCAGCTGCCACAAGGACCAGAAGGAAACTGAGCTGCTGCCAGTGGGTCTCAAGCTTGTGGGCACACACTGATGATGATGAGATTGTCCCTCACACGGTGCTTCCTCTAAGAAGCTACTTTAACAAAGCATCTGATAAGAGATGACAGAGGAGATTGTCTTACAGAGCGAACATTAACAATACAACTTCTCAGAAGTAAGTAGTGATTGCACACATCCTTTTTCATTTTCAAAGGGGTCAGTACTCTGACTGGATGGGTAAAAACTGGGATATGCCTGAAGGGCTTCTATCATTTTCTTCATGCAGTTGATAAGCCACCTCCAGACACTCACAGCACTACAGCCACACTCACAACACTTGCCACAGTCTGCCCTCTATTCATGAGTCTTTAAGAGTGCCTTCCCATCTTCCTCTTAGTACCATTGAAATACAATTCCGAGCCACTGAACTGACACACACACACAGGGCTCAGCGTCTTTGCAGAGCTTTTGGCACCTTCTCCTTCTCTAGGATTCTTCAAAAGACCTTTTAAGATCAAAGTCACAGGATGTAATGCAGAAAGCACTACAAGCAACAAAACCTCTCATCAACTTGATCAGAACATTAAAACACCTCTAGAAGTGCAGTGGGATGCAGGCATATGAAGGGCACTCCTATTCTTGATTATTTGTCCTAAGTGCCAAGTGAGAGATCAGTAGTTACTGTTAAACACAGTACATTCTTCTCACCTCCAGTCAGTTCAAACTGGGGAGCAGGGGTGTTGTAGAAGAGAACGGGGCAAAACTGTTTCAGGTAGGTTAAGAACTGACTTCACATTTTCTCCACAAAATGCCGAATAACTTGCTCAGACCAGCTCCAGACAAGACTTTCTTGTATCAACCCACCATACACAGAGCCTCAGACCAGACTCCGCTACTTCAACTACAGTAATTTCCTGATCTCTACTCTGCTTCCAACACAAATGAACTACGCTTCCTGCTTCTCACAATGCTGCTGGTGTTGGTCTTCACGTAATTTATAGCGAATACTTTACCTCCTTCCTCCCCCAAATATTGGGGGTTTAAAGGAAAAATGAGGTTTTTTAATTCAGATACAATCAGTTTATTTTAAAATGACTTATTTTAATATATTATTTTCAAACTTCCAGAAATACTGAAATACAAAAGCTCATGGATTTACAGGCTTTATTAGTATCCTCCTAGAAGATTCGCTGACATTGAATTAAGTTCCGTTACATCATTCATTTTTTGATCTTGGATGTCTTTACAGCTATTCACAGCATAACAGTTAAGTTTAACTGCTCCTCATTTCTGTCTTCTTTTTAAACTGTAACTTTCAGAGTTCGACCTTTATCAAGTCAGGCAGTCCCTCAGGCTTTTCCCCACCATATTTGATGTAAACCAGAGTAACAGGGCAGTGAACACTCCCATCATGTGTTACGAACATACAATCATCCATGGGGCTTACCAAGAATCAGTTGTTACTTGCTTAAGATATCATGGGCCTTCCCTCCTCAGAAGTTGCCATAGAAACCTCAAATTATGTCTATAGGGGAACAGGAAAAAAAGGTTTCCTAAGGTATGGATGAAACAGCTCCATGGAAACAAGCCCTGACTGTCAGAGGAGATGAAGGGGAGGGTTTGTGTGGGAAGACACCGAGATGATCATCATCTAAATATGTAAAACAAGAGCCAGGCAAGCTGTCATTCCAGTATCTGCCTACTTTGTGACTGGCACTGAGACCTAATGGCACAAGAACTACTTCACATCAGGCGCTGGCCAGTGATTCCAGTGTCCACACACACTGGAGGTGTACAAATACATCTATCTATATGGTAATAATACACCACACCACTACTAAAACCCAGTGAAGACCTAGTACTAAACCTAGGAGCTGGTGCAACCTAGCTTCATTAAATATGATCCAAGCTAAGAAAGGCTAAGAGAAGCCCATAAGTTCACTCACGCACTCCTCACAAAGCCTCCCCCTAACTATTCTCAACCTTACAAATCTGCCAGCCTTTTCTGAAAAAGAATATGGAGAGATTTTGGGGAATCTTTAATCTCACAAATAGCACCAGATCAACTTTTTTTTTGCGGAAAAGATGGTATTTATTCTCTAAGGTGATGGTTAGAATTGCAGACTTCGGAACAAGCGCCATCTAACACAAGAAACAGCAAGAAACCTTCTGGAAATACCCCTTTTCTTCACAAGGCAGAAAGCTAAACCATATCGATGCATATTATTGATGGCTTGTGCTCTAGTCACTGAGGCCAAGATTCAGCTATCCTAAACATCTACATCTGATGCAGTTACCTGAGCTCCCTCTATAGTATTATGAGGTAAACACACTCTTATCTCATGATTAAAGATTTAGATAGAGCAGAAGCCTAAAGCAAAAGAGTGATCTGATCCTTGATCAGCACATGCTAGTCCATAATCTCAGTCAATTTATTTAATGCTCTTTATCTGAAACTACCTGAGCAGCTGATTATCTGCTCCTCCATTCCCTTAGTTACCTCGGCCAATACCCAAGTCATCATTAAGTGCGGATGAGGTAAGTAAAGCAGAGGAAACATTCAAACAGATATGTCAGTGTCTCAGATTCTTCCAGGAAAAAGGAAAATCAGAGCTTTTCCAGCCTGTGGCTGCTTTGTCACTGATTTGAGGTTCTGACTTAAAGATACAGAGTTATAATCTCAGCCTTCTCATTTTTTCCCCATTCTGTTTCCCTTTTCCATTCTCAGCTTATATTTACCTGGAAAGAACTTTGTATTCAAACACTGCTTTGGAAACTCACATTAATCCATCTGGTTGTAGTTCACAACCCTGAACTTGTGAAATACCGTGAAACCACACACAAACGCCCCTCGTGGCCAGACAGGCTGCACACACACAGCACTCTCAGGAGCTATTCTTACTTTTCATTAAGTTAATGTGGGGTGGAATTCAAAGACAGGCACAACATCCTGCCCTGGCCCCAGCTTCCCAAACCTGCTATTTCATGTTTGTGCAACCTTACACCACAACTCCTAAACTTCTTCCTGCCTTGCTTGATTTCACATACCCCCATCGCTTGCCAAAACCTAACTCACAGAACACTCGCTTTATAAAACTCCCCCCTCTTGAAGGCTCAGGAATAGCCTTTACTTGTCTTTCAACAGGTCCAGGTTTCTCCAGCCCTTGTAACAGGTCTGCTGTTTACAGCTGGGAAACTGCAGGATGTTAAAACAAACCTATGGGGAAAAAAGGCATCACAGACTCAAAGGGCAAACTTCAGCTTGCTGGAGTAGCGCTGTCAAAACTCAAGCATTATGTGAACTGAGTCTCTCTGGAGCTTGGAATGTATTTTCACCATATGCTTAGGAAAAGAACCAAGCTGAGCATTAGGCAAAAGGCTGTCATTATTACAGCAAGAACTAGACTTTAAGTTTACAATTTCAAGTCATTGGTTTCATTCAAAGAATTTGAATAAGAAGTTGGTGAAATGAACAAGAACAAGTCCTTAAGTCAAGAAAATCAATCTTAAGTAAATACCTTCCAAATAAAACTGTACTGTGTACAGCTTTAATAAACACCTTTACTCCTCTAATAACCACCTTCTTGCATCTCAAAAGCACAAACAAGTCTCGCTTATCTTGGCCTGCCAATCATACAGCTAACATGGAGTGTATAAATAGGCATAAAAGGCAGCAGAGTTGCACAGACTAAAGCAGAAAAACAGCCTCAGTTCTTGGGCTATTGTGCTTCCCTCCTTGCCACAATTACAGAAGGAACATTTTCTACAACTTAGAAGTTGTGAGCATCTTCCAAATTCATCTCTTGTCAGAGAATACTGCTTATTCTGCCTCAGTCCTCAGCACAGAACATTCCTCTCGCAAGTATTTATATCTACCTAGTTCTGAATATTTCAGATACTAGGGGATGCTTATCTTGACTAGCTAAATGTAGATCTTCCACAGGATGTTAATACCCTGTTTTCTTCCAAATTCATAATTTTGTCACCCATATCCCTTGCATTGCAATACAAGTATTCCCATAGAGGGAGAATGTGACTTTCTAGCATCTTGATTGCAGATTTATATGCCATTATTGCCATGAAGATGACTGTTTAGAACTACAAACAGGGGGCACATCATCCACAGCTCTGCAGTAACTAAATCGAACTTCAAACCAAAATAGCAGCCATTCTTGAGGGGTGCATTTCTAACAGATTTGCTGCTATCACTGAGCAGAATTACCTTGACAGGCTACTTAATTATTTGTTCTACTCTTAAGCAACCTTCTCCAAAATGCCTACACTATGTTCTGTCTTCCCTCAGATCACTTCATTGCTTCCACTTCTGTCTGATACTGGCGCATTAACTTGCATCTTCTCTTGCTCTGCATGTAGAGGCTGAGCTCTCCCCCTTTAGGAGGGCCTTTTGATTTTATGGCGTCACACCTTAATCCAAAACACTCAATTAGGTGTAGGAGTTCCTGACTTCATTCCCTCCTCAGAAGAGTTCCAGTAAAGCACAATCATCAGCTGAATTAAACCCCTATGAAAAACACTCTCAGGAATTCTGCTTACGATCCAAGGGTGCTAAAGAAAGGAACAACATACAGTAACGATTAGCAAGTTATTCAGAGCTTTACTACAAAACACACAGATGGCACACAGACAGTCAAATGCTACACATACATTTTATGACATTTTGGAAGCAGCACATTTGGATTGGAATACGCCAAGCTGTTACTCAGAGCGGCTCACTTGCCATCAACAAAACTCTCCCCCATTGATTTTCATATTTAAACACATATGCAGCACATACCTTTGAGCATGCTCATAGTAAAACTATTAACATGGATTTGCTATGTTGCTGTGATTAGTTTTTCTTCTCCCTCTTGAGTCTGGAGGGAGCCAGAAGCCAATGAAACAACAAAAAATGATACATAAACCCATGAAAAGGACACCAAAAGACAGTCTCCTTCAGCAACTTCCATTACTCGTGGAAGCAGTCATTAAAGTGACCTTTTAATGTCTCCAACTTGTCAAAGTTCTTACAGAAACAAGTCCAAAACTCTTGTACTTTCTCTACCCACCACATGAGATGTTCTTTACCATTCTGATGCTTCCTAACCCATGTAGCAGGTGAAGATGCCAAATGAAGGGACAATAGTCCCTTTATTCATAATTACATACTCTTATATGAAGTTTAACCTCAAAGAGAGCAAGACAAAGTGCCCTCTTTCAGATGCAGCTTACAGGTTTTGTGCTCAAGTAATTTCATCTCTATTTCTGCTCTCCCTTCAAGGATGAAGGGATGTCACCGGAGAGTGAAGGGCACGAGTAAGCAGATCATTTCAGCAATAATTACACTTGGCATTTAAATTATAGCCCAGAATAATTTCATTTAGAGCTTCACTTAGTAGAAAAACAACCGATAAGCAGCATTAAACTCCTTAGATGCCAACATTTGTAAAAGACTCATGAATAGGGGGAAAGGAAGCTACAAAAGCAGCCTAAAACCCCTACCTGTAGAACTCAGTCTCCTCTTAAAACCAAGCAGATTAAAGCAGCCACTGCAGGATCTGATCTTAACAGGTGTGTAAGAACTCAGCTGCATTTAGGAATAAACAGGAATTGTTATGCCCCTTTTGGGTTAGGAGTGACTTTCAAGGGCTGGAATTTGAGCCAGGTACTTCACAACATGTGTTAAACATCTCATACGTTTCTTTCGTTGCCCATAGAGTGCTGACATCCACGGCCACTCTAAACCTTTCTTCCCCAGTGTGTTTAAACTGAGAGTACTCAATAGTGCTTAAACAGAGATCTTGAACCATCTCCCATTTCCAATCCAAATTTAAGCTTTATTTGGTATTGACATTTCAACAAGTCCAGTCAAAGGGGAGAGCCAACTTGGGAACAGCACTAGACCTATTTAAAGAAGAATTTTGCCTTCAATAGCAATGCTTGCAGAAAGCAAACCAAAAGCACTTATTCTCCCTCTTTGGAAAGCTCTCACATGCATTGTGTTCTGCACATCCGATGAAATACTATCAGTAATGCCACCTGACCGACTGTTCAGTCTCAATCTCTGCAGTCCTCAGTCAAAAGAGACAATGAACAAAAGGATGTGGCCACAAAAGCACAGACTTGCATTGGCCTTGCAGGACCACATTAAAAAGCAAATCACTCCAGGCAAAAGTTCTTAGCTGGCATCAAGTGGAGCAGCTCCACTGATTTCAGAGCTGTAACAGATAGTATTGAGCAGTGGGGTGCTTGGCTTTATGTTCCCCAGCTGCAATCTGTATTTTCTGTGCTCTGGCACCAAGCGAACTCCCCTGGAAAAAGACAACAATTTGGCATATAAAGCAGTAGTGAGATTAAAAAGCTCCTTTTTGTTTCCTGCTCCAGCTATACTTCCTGTTCCCAGAAAATTCCTCATGTCCATCTCACCCATACAGGAATAATAACTACAGGAGAACAACGCTGCTATTTGTACAGCATTATAGCCAAGGAGCTCATGTGGATGTTAGGGGCCCATGCTTTCAAATCTTAACTACCTATGAAAGATAGGCCCTTCCTCAAAGACACATTAAGAGATAAAAGGCTTACCTACACAAATAGCAAACGCACAGCTGGCCTGATCTGCTTACTCCAGCAATAGGATTGTAAGGGCTTAAAAAGGAAGCACAAACCTCTCCAAGCTCTCTAAGGGCTTGCTAGCACAGGGGCAGGAGATAGAGTATTTCCAGATCCGAGATGCCCATACAGCACTGCACAGACAGCTCCAAAGCTGCCAAGCCCCACAAGTACCAAGTGATCTCATAGCCAGGCAGAGACTGAAGCATTTCCCAGCCCAAAGCAGCAGACTGCCTTGCAGATATTCAAAGTTAGAAGCTCTAGAGACACTGCCCTATTTTGCTGTCTTCCAGCTTTGCTATGCAACAGTTCAGATGCAGTCACCTTTGTACCCCAAATCTCATTAAAATCAAACGAGGAGCTTCTCAGGCTACCAAGATGGCCCACAGCCTCTGTACACACTAGTCACATTTTTCTTTCCCTCCCTTGCAACACAAGGGGAAGTCTGCTCTAATACTAAATAATTAGACTTTTCCTCCCCTCTATCTAGCCTAGATCCCCAAAGCTTCCCCTGGCAAAGGCACGGAAGAGCAGATGGTCAGTTCAGATGAGCTTAAAGATAAATGTTACATATTGGTTTCCCTTTTTATAAAAGAAAGGATGGAGATCGGACTGAAAACCGAAGAAAAAGATCTCAGATTTGGTAATTGATTCCGCATTTAAAAGAGAAACACAGGAAAGGGGCCAGCTTTGCCACCAAGTGGAAAATGTGGCAGAAACAAGTAATTTGGCTCCAGAAATTCCCTTGGCCTGAAGAGACTGTTTCCAGACTATTGATTTGATCTTGTTAGTCACTCAGGACTCTGAAACCAAAGCGTGAAATACTGATTAGTCGGGTACCCCAGAGGCAGGTAAAGCTAAATATTGGAAGGGAAAACCAAAACTGGTGGAAGGAAAGAACTGGAAGAGTAGGGGGGAAATTGATAAATCAGGCTAGAATAACAAGTGTATATGTGTACATCTTGGCTGGATGACAGCTGCAATGACTCACATGATAGAGCATCACACAGCCAACAGCATTGTTTAAAGAGGTCTCCAGAGTGTGAAGCAAGGCACAACAGGATAAAAACGAACCAAGACAGTTCCTTCAGTCATAACACAGCTGAACTTGAGGGTGAAAAGGTGGGCAAGGGGGGTAGATTGAGGCACAAATGAGGCTTAAGGCAACGTTGTAAGTGTTGTATCCATATACAGTTTGTGATTTCCAGCCCGTTGATCAGAAACAGATCCTTCTGCAACCATTTCCCAGCACAAATGGTGGAACTGATTATGGAAACAAGCCATCTTTCCCATGTGTGTTGTTGGGGCTGCGCTAGTTATAACCATGGGAAACATCACAGCAAACAACCACATTGGCATAATGAGCAAGTTGCTGATTTTCCCCATCCTGCTGACCATTTTTTCCAGGTGTCTTGTTTCAAGAGGATTTCCTAGCACAGGGAAATCTCTAAGTAATAAGTACAGTCACTGACCTGGCATTGTCAGGCAAGTCTCAAAACCTTCTCTACAGCAAGACTGAGAGTAAACCTGCCTGCGTTGCCTTGAGGTTTTGAGCACACTACTGTCACCAAGCTGTTCATTTTCGTCTCTACTAATCCAACTAACCTCTTGCTTCTTAGTCAAAAACTGAGGCCCTTGAAGCATTTATGCTCTGAAGGCTTACAGCAAGTCCAAATTCTGTTCCCACTTTAGTGAAATTACCAGAGTCTGTCATGGCCACAAAGTTTTATCAGCAAAAGGAGAAACCCCACGTTGGTTTTGTTACTTCAAACATGCCTGACATTACGCAAGTTACTTGCTCTCTCTCCACCAGTTTCCTCATCCGTAAAAGAGGGAAAGCATAAAAAGCATTGAGGCCATAAAATACGGGTAACTCCCTTATAGTTGCATTCAACAAAAGCTTTCAGAGCAACCTAGGACTGATTGTTTCTCTGCTTGCAGTATTTACTGCGCAGAGCACTCCTACTTTTAGGATCAGAGATACCCTGTCCATCCCATCATACCAACTGCAGCACCAGACCTTATCCTACCTAAACTCTATCAGCCAGTTTCCTTTCAAGTCACCCAGTCACTGCTCTGAGCCCACAGTCTCTGAAGCACATCATCATGTGTCACCCAGACAGCGTCTTGTGATACAGCCTATCTGGATGCAACCATGTACAATGTGCCATGCAAACTTTGGTATTCAAAGAGTTCATATAATTGTATCCTTAACAATATCATGCAGGTAAAAAAGAGGGTTGTGCTCTTTTATATTTACATGACAACATCAGACTTGATCAAGCTGCCTTCACAGCACTCTCCCTTGCAATAAGTTAGTTGTAATGTGTAGATTTGCAGAAACTGCAGTCCAAGGTCACAGTTGGGTGCTTTGCATATAGATAATTGTGGGTATAGACATAAGTGCTCCAAAGAGCTTCAGATGGAATAAGTATACTTCACACATCTCCCTTCCTTTCTAGAACTTATAAATACTCTACCAACAAATACTGTGAGCTGAAAGATCATGAATCATTTGGGTTAAAAAAGGAATATCAACCCAACAGTGCTCTCTCCTGGGACTCAAGCCTCAGCCAGCTAGGAAGTCATTAGCTAGACTCTGCAGTTCCACCTCAATCATAGCAGTGCATCAGAGCTGCTTCTTGATTCATCTTTCATTTCAACACAGATTATCTGTTAATGTTTGTCCTCTTTCCCTGCCACAGAGTTAAAAGCATAAGAAAGTACTACAGTTCCGGGAGTGAGTTTCTCCTGTGGTAGCATCACATCACCTAATGTGTATACTGAGACCTGCAAGCATGCCAATTCTGTTCTCCCTGACACCCCCCTACTACAGATTTTTACATGAGAGCTGCTTAAAATAAATACCTTTTTCATTAAGTAAGAATTGGAATAGAGGAAACATGTGGCTGTACTGCAGTCATCAGGCCTGCCAGCAAGGCATGGTTTCTGTAAATGACCTAGTTAGAAATGGAAATGTGAGAGAAAGCTGCAGAAATCTCACACTCAATCAGCACTAAAGCCTACACTAGCACAGAGCCTTTCATTTCATTTCCTTGCCCAGCTGTGCTCTGCCCTACCAAAACCAAAGATCCCTCTGAATACCACAAACGGTTTCAGGTTCTGAGCCACCTGGTTAGTTTAGCATTAGATAAGCAAGACACAGGGGAAGATGCATCTTCCTTTCCTGTACATGCGCTGTTCCACACGTTATACAATTAAATTGCAAACCAAGCCTGTCAGATCAGGTAAACTGTTCCTTTTTGGATGGGTTCCTTCCTTGCTTAAGGTGGCAAGAGGGCACCAAGGTTCTACAGCTTGCGGGTGTCTGCCCTTTCTCCTGTGTCATCTGTCGCAGTGATGAGTGTCACACCACAGGCTGAGACAACAGCTTGTTCTTTTACATTAGCTTCTCTTAGAAGACATAAGGGCTGTAGAAGGTCATAATTAACATTGCCAATCTCTCTTCGTTCCAATGGAGTACACATAGGAGACAAGTCATGCTATTGATCCATTTGTTTCACAAGGAAACAGCTGTCTGGGATTTGGGTGTACATCGCAGAAAAGCCCAACACGCTACAGCACAAAACATGGCAGCTACAGCATGATCACTCTCATCTGTTACTCTGCCTCATCTGTGAGTAGAGCAAGTTGTTCTACTGCTGGATCTGAAACACTTCCATCCCCACCCCCAAATTCTTCTTTGTCATCAGCAGGTACAGTCACAAGGCCAGAACATGCCTTTTTCCAACCCTTACAAAAGTCTTTCCATTTTAAGCTACTTTACATAGCCAATTGTCATCATCCTTCTAAAAGTCCAATTCCTTAATGTCCATCTTGCCAAACATCCAAAGGAGGAGAGAAGGGTGAAATAGGGATGCAAAAAAATGGGGGCATGGAAGAGAAGTGCTGGAAATGGAATAAAAGCTGGTAACAGAAATAGAACTGGATCAACAGGAACTAGGTAGGCTGCCAAATAGTACAGCTGAAGAGCATGACATGATTTTACAGGCAGGGGACACTACATAGGACACCACACATGTTTTGTCAATCTTGTGGTAGTAGAATGCCACATTTGCATTATACAGTATACACCTTCAGTGGCTCAAGACCCCACAGCTACATTAGTGTAGCACTCCACAGAAGAAGAGCAATATTCACACATCCACAGCACTGTTGTACAAGGCTGAGAAGCAACAGCCAGACAATAGCAGTACAATTCTCTGACATGGAGCGGCATCAGCAGGCACTGCCACAGGCAAAGGGGCTACCATTTTCTTTCACATCAAGCTTTCAAGCTAAATCCCATACCCTGATATAGGAATGACATAGCAAGCAGTCAAAGCTAAGTAAAGGGGTCCAGCACATGTGAAGTGTTGGAGGGAGTAATTGGTATAGCTACCAGAAGCAAGAGAAGAGATTGACTCTGGAAGAATCAAATCTAAGCAGTCTGGAGGAAAGGGAATAACTATAGTACTAGTCTAAAAGCAATAACAACTCTAGTTATCAATTAAGATGTTCATCTGGTTCCCATTACCACCATAGAGCATTTATCTATTTCTTCTGTATTTGTTACGGCATCCTCTGGGATGATGCCGGCGTCCTCCTTGCCAGAGGCTAAGGGTCAGCACTGCTCAAACTCATTCAACAGTATTTAGACACTCAGCTACCACCAAAAAAAAATCAACAGGAGCATATTCATAAAATGACAGTCCTTATATGACCTACTTATTGACACTCCTGAAGTCTACAATGGAGCAGAGACAAAACTCACTCAAGCCTCTGTTACTAGCTTTCTAACTGACCTGTCATTGCATCTTTAAGTAGAAGTTTAAAATATAGATCTTACAGTTCATCTGCCACCCAAGACTATCAGGCTTGATCCTGCCTTTCGTGAATAGCTAGACTGTAGACAAAGCCAAGGCTTTCAAGATCAAGGACATAGTTTCACACTGTTAAGGTGTATATATGGAATGCCATGAAATTCACTATGTGTACACCCAGTAAGCTGCTGACCACACACTTGATCCAGTTGAGCTTCCATATTGTTTGATTACCTCTTTTAAGGAGGTAACATTTCAAACTACAGGACTGACAATGTTTTTAACTTTGCCCTGCATTTGCCTTCCCAGTAAATTTGCAAGAACATGGAAGCACAAGGGAGTTGCTGATTTGCATTTCATTACCATTGAAACTTATGTGCAACTCTGTTCTGAGACATGAGATCTCTCTATTTCCAGGGTAGATTACTAACAAACTTGTGTACTACCTTTCCATTAAGTAGCTTAGGACAGACATGAAGTACATAGGACAAGTGAGCATCGTTATGTAGCATCTGGGGAATACAAACACAGGTCACAAGCTCATGGGCTGCAGCATGCATAACACATGATAGTGGGTGAAAGTGGGGTGGCATTTTGCTCTGCCATACACAAGAATCATGCATATGGAAGCAGCACGATACACTAAAAGAAAAGGCTTATCACAGACATGCCAAACAGACATGTTGTCAAATATACAGTGTTATAATACTCAACTTCTTTTTGATCAAAACATGTCATAAAAGCTCATGAAATTATGACTGCATTCTTTGTCAAGTGAGACTATGCTTTGTTTCTTCTCTTCTACAGTTCATAAGTTACTCGCGTCATTCGAGAGCAACAGATGCTTTGGAAGTAGTAAATGGCAGTTCTATGTAGAATTGAACAAGTTCCCAAATTCTCTGCTTAAATTCACCTCTGGTCTAAGCACATTACAGTCCAGCTACAAGCATGGTATTTTCCAGACAACAGTCTACTACAAATTCTCTTTTATGAACGGAACTCTTCATTGAAAGTTTAGCCAAGCTTAAAATAAGATTATTTCCTGCCAGGTGTGGCTCTTGCTTCATTTCCTACCTGGGGATGACACTCTCCAAGATTCAACATTCTTTCAAGATGCAAGGTAACTGGAATGCGTTTTCTGCCCTTCAGCAGCATGCACAGCCTTGCCATAAATATCCTTCACTCTAGAAATCACTTACTAGTTATATATGGTACTGATCACCAAGGTCAAAACACACTCCTGCTCAAGTGAATAAGCAGAATCCTTTTTCCTTTGTGGAATTTAAATGCAAAAGACACTTCAAGCCAACATTAAGGCATGATGCTTGATGGGGCATGAGCCTTAGAGCCTGTACATGCCCAAAAAGTTGGGGGACCTCAACAGCACACCTCCTTGGCACACACAGAGCCCTCCAGAGCATCATTAGGTGGTGCTATCGTTGTGCTATCTCCAAACGCTCTTTTGTCCCTAGACAGAGTCTTTGATCTTTGACTTATTAATAAGAAATTGGTAAGTTACCAGATGAATTTCAATGATAAACATTCACAAAAGGAAACCAATGCTACAAAGTATGAAGAGACCAAGTTCTCTCTAGGACAGGCCAAAGATTTAAGTATTTGCTCACTTATTTTCCTGCTAAGGGAGGAAAAAAGAAACAGGAGCTTCAAGCCTTAAACTTTTGGTTTACCTGAGCTCCAGTTTTATAGTTTGCAAATAGAATATAGTTTGCAAAAGGAAAGAAACAAGAACCATTCAGAGCTCATCTAGTCCAGATAAAGCAAGACCCAAATCACTGTCATTCTTTAATATAGGGAAATTCATCTAATTCTGTAGCAAACTTTTTTAACATTTACCCAATTGTTCCAGGCTTCTTATATGGGAAAGGTCAAAAGCAGACGATGGGAACAGCGCCTGATCTCTCCATATTGACATTTTCTTTTTCTCTATTTGCTTCAGCGTGTTTTCATAAAATAGGCACGCAGGCACAATGGATCATACAGCACATGATGCAACCTTTGGTTATTAGATAAATGAAAGACAAGCAGATCAGCTCTGGTCACAACTCATAGTATTCTTTCATGTCAGCTTACATTATTTGCAATTTCTATAAGCAACAGGACACTAAATAGCTGTGTAAAAGACCAAACAAAGAGGAGGAAATGCTTCCTAAACCTTAAGTTAAGATTTCACCTGCTTGTTTTCTTTCAGAGTTCGACAATACAATCAGAATTCCAGTGGCTTATGAAGTTTGCAGTGTCTGCATTTACCCTATACTCAACATACAGGGCTAATATTTTAAGTCTTTGCCAATCATTCAGAGAATCACAACCCGCTCAAAACCAAGATTAACGGTGTCATCTTTTATTTAAGGCCTAATGCCTGCTTGTGAGGAGGACAGCTCTTAATAAGATTAGGTGTGCATATATGTAATGAGCCAAGAATAATCCATGTGTGGTCAAATCCTCACCTAGCTCAGCCTACACTCCAGCAACTCTATTCCTTTACTGTGCTGTGTAATGCCTCCTGTCATATATTTATGTGTATTTGTATGAAGTACACAATATATTCAGGAGTCTTAAGTTCATTCTAAAAGCATACAGACAGCTAGCTATGAAAAGCACGGTCAGAGTGATATCCATTTGTTGCAATAGCTTTTCTGACAACTCAAATGAGAAGGCTAGGTTAACCTGCTGCATTTGATAGCCTAACTCACATTTAGCATGCTATTTCCAGGGCAGGCATTTACATGTGGAAGCTGGAAATATGTGTTGAAAGAGCCAAAAGCTCTATTACAAAAAAATAAATTATAACTGAATTAGAGGGGTGGGAAAAGCACAAAATTGAGATATGAGAACAGAATGAAAAGCTTGCGTTTAAAATTGAAGCAGTATCTGCACAAGCGTTTTGCAATAATATCCAGGAGGTCCACAAAACACAATGTTATTATGCATACAGCTATTTGAATATACCATCCTTCCTGTGTGGAAAGACACATACTTTCTATTCTTTCATGGTACGTACTATTTGAATACTGTGATTCTCAAAAGACCCCTCTAGAAGATATTTTCATCTTGTGAAATGAAACAAGTGAAAAGTAACAGAGTTTTTTCCCCCTCCAAAAATACAAGCTCATCTTTCCCATCACAGCCTTTTCAACAGTCCATGTTAATAGCTTTACTATTGACTTGCAGTAACTTCAATGCTTCAAATAGAGAACACAGCTGATCAGACCATGTGAGTCCCCCCATAGCCACCTCCAGAGGGGACAGCATAACAGTATCCCAGGACCTGTACTTTTTCATTCCATGCTAAGAGACCACTACCATCATATGTCTGCCTGGCTGCCCACAGACCATCACAACCCAGTGCCTACAGTACTGCCACTGTTTGCCAGCTGGAATGGGAACAAGAGTAAGGCTGTCTTACCTGGCTCTGCTTGGAGGGGCACTCATTCATCAGCCAGCCAGCACCTCACAGCAGCATGCCCAGGTCAGACGCCAGCATGCGAAGAGGGGAAGATCCCATTCCCGAGAGGCGGGATGCAAGGCTTGGGAGGCGGGGACCCTTCAATCAGAGCCAGACACCAGCTCCGGAGATACAGGATCAGTCTGAGAGGCGACGAACGGAGCAGAGCTGCTCCGCTCCTCTCGTACTGTAGCACATCTCTCACTGCCAAGTGCACACACTGCCCGCACGGGAGCTGTGCGCCTGGTTAACCCTCTTCTGGCTGTAAGGTGGGAAGCAGGAGCTCTCTTAAGGGATTTTCCTTCCCCTGTGCTTTCCAATCCATCCTGTCTTTGAGAAGCCCCCTTTCAACATCAGCTGGGATCTTGCAGTGTAATCTGAAAGAGATTTAAAGGAATTACAAGGTGCGGACAAACCAACAACAATCCCCCCCAGCCCCCGCCCCCCCCAACCCCCCAAAAAGAAGAGCTGCAGATGTGAAAGGTGCAAACAAAATCCATAATCAGCAGAACCAGGGTCTGCTATGGGAAGAGTGCGCTTAGACTAACCGAATTCCACAGTTTCCAAACACACAGGAATGAAGGTGGAGAGACTCCTACAGTGCACTGGTCTGAATTCTTCCTCCATTTACAGAGGGATTTAGAGAGGGTGAGAGGTTTTGTGCATCTGTCCCCACTACCTGCAGGAAGACTACAGTTCTTTGGGGGTTTAAGTACTTATTTGCTCCTAGAATGAAAGACTAAGCACCAGGATTACATATACCTGACAAATATGACATACAGAAGATACAGATATAGAGCTAGAGCAGGTTAATGGGTAATCAGGTTTGTTCATGCGTTATGCCACTTTTGAGTAGAACATACCAACCCTCTCTGCGAAAACAAGCTGTGATCCTCTTTCCCTGATCATTAGTTATCTTTTTGCACATTGTCTTAATTTGGTGACCACAGACCAGATCCTCACCTCCTTAAAAACATGCCTTAGGAACTTGGACACCAAGTTCTCATTAACTGCAATCAAGGCAAAATCCATTGTGTAGCCTGAGACTCAGCTAAGCCTACTTTTATCCACAGTTCAGCACAGTAACTCAAGAGCTTCAGTTCTGACAGCAACACTAGATCCCATCCTATTGTTGACAAGAGTCAGGGGACAAAGTGACTTGTAGTGCAAGTAGTCTTATAGAGAGCAACCTTATCTACCATAAAAGAGTACTGCAGCAGCCAGACAAAGCTGCAGGCAAGTCTACACGCCGCGCAGCCAGCCAGGTTACCTTGGGTAGCAGATGCAATCTAAGCAGAGACAGAGCAGCAGGGTGCATAAGCCTGCTCAGCATGGAGTGCTCGACTCATGTACACTATAGCAGGTACAAACCAAGTAAAAACTAACATCTCCCAATCCTTTCAAGTGGAAAGGACGGCCTCCCCCTAACACCCAGTGTGGAAGTACCCCTTCACAGAGGGTACAACTTACACATTGTTCTGATCTAACACAGAAGAGCAGCACTACCCATGCTAAAAATGCACCGCAGGGGTGATTGCTGCTGAAGTTGTTGCCTGTGAACTGCAGCACCATGTATCTATGTTGTTACAAATGTGCTTGTGTTGCTTTATATCATTCCCTCCATGTCAAGCAAGAAAACTTGCTCAACTAACTTTTTCCTGTGATTTTGACTTCTCCTCTTGGGAGCACTGCCAGCGTTTAAGCCCCTCACAGCAGAAAAGTACTAGTAGTTCACAAAATACAGCCCCTTCCTTTTACTGAGGAAACTGTTTTGCCTCCACTCCTTACTATACATGATCAGAACCAGAGGCACTGCTCTTCAGCTAACTGGGTACATGCAAGGAAAACACTGTTCATGTTCTGCTGGCTAACAGCACCGGTCAGTACAAGAGACCATCCAGGCATACACATTGTAATCAGTGCCTTGAGTTAGTCTACCCATCCTTGAAGGGAAAATTCTGCGCTCAGAAACCAAAGTTTATCAGAGGTACGGCCAGTATTGAACCACAGCCCTTACTGAAATGAGTTTGTATGTTAAGATTACCTTCATGTCTCCTTTTGAGTGCTCATCTATAAAAAGTAAGACTGACCCTTCCCCGAAGCTTACTCCTTCATGCATCACCTGATGGCTCAGAAAAGCATCACTGGAGACAGAGCTGTCAATGCACAGCTTAAAATATCCTTAGGATGACAAAGCCACAGGGATTTCCATAAGATAGTGACTTTTGAAAGTGAAAACATACAGGAATAGTGCAAAAAACATATTTCCTGTGCTTACAGTAATTATGCAATTGGACATCTAAATCTGTTCCCTCGGGAAAAGAAGAAACATTTGTACCCCTGCAACCAACTCTACCATTTTACCTCCCACAGGCTCTAATCTGCCTTCTACAAGCAGGGAGTCAGCACAAAGCCAACCCAGTGCTTTCAAGAATGGAATTTGACCTCCAGGACTTGTGTGGACATTGATAAGCTGCACAAGAAAAGCAGTTTTACGACCAGGAAAGAAAACATTTCAAATTGCCTACCTAGACATGGGATTAAGTCCTATTGCACAACAGGCTCCTATTTATTCCCCTAAATATGAAGTTTTCTGCTAAGATTCAACTCAAGGGTAAAGCCAGCATTTCATTTTTACCCAGCATTCACTTTCTGACACAAAGCAATCAGTCAAATGCTGCTTTATTACTCTACAAATGCAGCATTGTTTTTTCCTTTGAGCAGGTACAGACAGCACCTCTCTCTGCCCTAGAGAAATAAACCACAGAACTAGACTTCGCACTTGCATAGTCTTTCCTACCTCTAAAAGGCTGCAGTAGTACCTCTTCAAGGCAGAAATATAGCATTGTGTAGAAAGAAGAGACTGGCAGAGACAGGGTTAGAATTAAGGACCAAAACCCTATCCACATTAAAGAACTCTTTCAGTGATCCTATTGCTTCCCTTCTCAGACATCATTAGTTTAGGGCCACATGTTCCTTTCTGTCTCAAACCAAGTAGAGAAAGCAGCTGGAAGCTCAGCACTGCAAGTCCAGCTCCTAAATCACTCACAACTCCAATTGGCTCCAACCAGCTAGGAACTGCTGTGTCTAGCTTTTACTTTTTCAGCTGCCAGTTAGAAAGAAGAGCCAAAAAAGACCTCATTCTTCATCTGCAAGTCCTTAGGGGAGACCTGAAGGAAAGTGAAATCTGGCCCTTCCATTCCAACAGAAAACAGAGCAGTGGAATTTATCCCCCTCCCAAAACCCATAAATTTGAATGCAAACCAGTTACCAGTGAACTGGAGCAGGGAGAAAGAAAAGCAGCCTACTTAAAGACAGGAAATTCAAGAAGAAATTGAGTAGCTTCTGGTGTTGTATAAGGCAGCTGGAGCATGGGATCTGAGTGATTTCATATGATTTAAGAGGTCACTAGCCATCTATTCAGGCCCCTCGGGCATTCCGCAGGATTGTTCCCCACTGGAGATTGATAGAATGTGTAATCCAGTGTTCAGGAGAGCTTAATGTGAAACGACACGACCAAAGGCAGATTCCCCTTCTCTCTTGGGAAACAACAGTGCACTCAGATACCAATCCAAGGAAGTGTTTAAGCAAAATCTTACTGTTTGCTAGCCCACAATAAGTATAAACTGTTCAAACACCTTTACCAGAAAAAACGTTTGCCATCAATCACAAGAATTTAAGTTTTCCAGCTAATAAATACTATAAAAAAAACTTAAAAGGCGTTTGTTCAGGAAATGGCTTCTTTTTCTGGGATACAGTGCTTCTATCAAAGCAGCAGGACCTGGTCTTTGATCTGGTTTCCTCCCATATAACCAAATCTAGTTTCAAATAAAGGCATCAAGCAAATCAGAAAACAAAAGCTATCTTAGTACCTGTGAGTGCTGAAGCAGAGGAGTTAAAGCATATGTAGAATGCTGAGAACTTGAAAACACAAATATTAAGTTAGTCTGAACCATTTCCATGAAGAGTTTTTGGTGTATAGGCTATCTAGAATAGAACTAGACATCCCTCAAGTTATGGAGGTCAGGCCAGATTGGAAAGATACTTGTATCAAATGCATCTTTTCTTCAATTGAATACTCTTGGCAGCAATGCTCAGCTGTAGGTGCTGAGTTTCTTCAGTGAACCATTGCATCCTACTCTTAACTCATGTTTACTTCAGACTACCCACTTAAAACAACAAAAGGGCACAGCTAAGCGACTGGATGCAAAGAAGGTAGAGTCTCAAAAGCACTACAGCCCTAACAACAGGGGTGGGCAAACAGACCTGCCAGCAAAGAATGTGATAGCTTTGTGCTTCCTTCTCAGGAAATAAACCATTATCTATGCCTTGCATGCTGTAAAATGAGTCTGTATCTTATATTTGGCAGCATTCTACCAGAACTACACATCAGCAAAACTTCTCCAACATCGGCTGCTGTTGCAATGGCGCTTTGATAAGGAGAACAAAGATATTAAGGCAGTCAAGTCCTTGACAGAATGTCTGGTATGTTCCCTTCCAAAATTGATGTCTAACTTACCCACTTTCAGCCTCTGCTACCATTCATGAACAGTAAAAAGCCTGAAATGGCATGTAAAAGTTTCATTTAGATATGGCAATTCCATAGATTTAGGTATGCCTATGAGCAGCCTTAGCTCCCTGGAGTTAAAGGTAAACACGTTTCATCAACATGCCTCAAAAGGATTTTCCTAGTTACATCAGTACTATAAGATCTTTAAGTGAATTCATGCATTGCATCATACATTGCTAAGGAACCTTTTCTCTCTCCCATGTCTTGAAATACTAGGCTATGTTAGGCTTAGCACACTGTATGATATAGCCAGAGCTGTGCAACACCTACAGCAATGAAGAGATTTCAGTTACATCTCAGGGAAGGACCCTGTCTCCCAGAACCAGGCAATTAAGCTACCTGGAGCTATCCAAGCAGATGACAAAGCCTATTTTCTAACAATACCACTCTCAAATACATATCACTACATCAGCAGGTTTAGAACTATTATCTCAACTGTAAAAAGGCAAAGATGTACCAAATTCTCCACAAATAGAAGCCTTATGCAAGTTCAGATATAAACCTGGTGCTCGAAGTTTGTTCCTCTTACAGCTCATTGTGCATTATGGAAAGCATACGCATACCAGCTGCTAAACTTAGGGCAGTGTTAGGACTTGTGCCCTCTTGGGCTGGAATCCAAGTCATTTGCCAGAGTAACAACCACAATTAGCAACTTCTGCTTTAAAGGCCAGAAGCCAGGCACAGAAAAGAGTCAGGACATCTTCACTGTACTTCTTTTCCTCTCATCCAAGTGGTCATTGCCATCAAGGCCAAGACAGGCATGAAGCTGACAGATTACAGTAGAGACAGAGAGGCAGCAGTAAACAAATACCAGAGATCTAAAGGTTCATGAGGAATGCTGTGGCCTCAGGGCTTCTTTCAAGGACAGGGTGTTTAATAATAAATGCAAGATTAATACAGCTCTCAATCACCGGGGCAGGCCCTTGGGGAAGAAGATGGGGCTTGAGCCTGTTTTATTAGAGTCATTTAGCATATTCACAATGTTTGTTCCATAAACATTCCACACAGACAGATGCATTGTCCAAATTTAGCTCTTCAATTTCCCCTTCTTTTGAGCATTTCCACACAAAAAAACATTCTTCAAGACGATCTTTACGGCAGCGAAGAGAACAACAAAGCGAATGAAAAATCATCAGTATATCAAGGGCATAATTCCTACTGAACAGTGAAACAGTTCCTCTTCAATATAAGCTAATGAAAAAGCTTCCAACGTGATACCAGGAGAAAAGCCTGCATTGAGCATATGGGGAGAACACGGAGCCATCAAAGCTCAAGCTTTCCTAGTTTTTCTGGTACATAGCTACAATAGAGATCCCCAGACTGACACTGGGACTTCAAAACACTATTGACTGAACTATCAGGTACCTGGAGCTTCAGCAGGACCACACTCAAGACTTGATTTTTACACCTCTGCAAGCCAAGGCAGTTTCTTTAACCCTAAACAGAAGGTTTCCATAGGAAACCCTGCTGACTGCTCACATGAGGAGTGTTCCGTGGAAGCTCTCCAGCAGGTGCATTGATTACCATTGCTAATGCTTTTGCTCAGACGCTGATGGTATTTTTCAATAGCTAAGTTTCTTTCATCCGAATTCCCCATTGCACCACATGAATATTTACCAGATGAAGAACCTTCTTTGTTTTGTCTTTGCTGCCACATTGCATCCTGAAATACTAAACTAACTTCAAGTGATCAGCAACCTAGCCCTACCCAATCAGTAAGTCAAGAAAGAAGGTTGTTTTATACCATTTCCCCTCCAGTTCCACAAATGTCTTTCCAAAGCCCTCAGAGAGGACAGGTAGCCTTGTAAGATTATTAAACACAAGTATTCCTATACACCCGCTCTTTATTTAAGTCTGAGCTGTTATTGCCACTGAAAGGATCCCGAGAGGAATTATATTTAAGGAAAGGTTACTATAAGCTAGATATAAGTTAGATGTTAGTGACAAAGCTCCCCAGGTGGCACAGAGTTAGAAATAGAGCTTTAGCTGAATTCCTAATACCTTTCTTTAACTGCTTGATCATGTTGCGAGCTGTTAACTTCTTGTAATTCATTTATGCACTAGTAGAGCTATGTCCAGACAGGGACTTAAATGGAGATAATATGCCACAATTTCTTTTTCTTTCCCTTTGCAAGAAGGGTGGGGAAACATTCCTGCTTTAAAAAAATGACAAATTCTGTCTTTGTGACAGTCACTGATGCTCAATAAAATCACAGAATCATAGACTTATCCAGACTTGTGTTCCTGCTGTAGTCTTTCCCTGATAGGCTTCATTACACAATCACATCCAGTGCATTCCCGGAAGGTGAGTTTCCCACTTTATATAAGGCAGTGGCAGATGCATTCCCCAGTCTGAACTGGGGAAGAACCACTATCACATCATGTGAAGTGAAAATATGCATTATGCCTTGACAGCTTTCTGTCATAAGTTTAAGTCCTTCTAGCCCCCTTTAGTAAATCCATGCCTGATCTGAGTTTATTTATGTAGACTTGAAAAGGCATCAGCTTTGCTACACAAGCCACTGCACTGCACTGTACAGAACTGGAAGGCAAGAGAGGCAGTGCATCCAAAAGGTGAAGACCTGTCCTTAGCATACCAAGATCTTAATGCAGAAGCTGTAACTGAGCTGGAGACCTCCACCAGGATATAGACATAGCAAACAGGAGGTAGGTAGTGTTATTCCCCAGGGACACGCAGAATTTCCCACCCTAAACTGCCACACTGCATTCAGAAGCTGCCACCCAGAGGTGGTTGTCACTGTGCTTGTTTCAAGATACTTCTACAAAGTATTTTAGAGTTGCAAAGTCAGTATAAATCCCAAGTTTACCATAAATTCATCTGCAAATCCCTCCTTTGTTTTCAGACCACCTGGCTGTGTCAAGCCTCACTCACTGTGTTTTCCACTTTGGTCAATAAAAGCTCACACGTAAAGGATGCTTCTTCACTTATACCTCACTCCACACCCAAAGAGAGCTTGAATTCATCTCAGTTGCATTCAAGTCCATTGTTTTCCAGCCTGAAGAGTGGTTCCTTGTATGTCCCGGGCTGCAGAAATTTGAGTGACTTTTCCTGCTAACTTTACAAACCACCTAATTTCACAGCAAGCCTTTGAATTCCTTATTTCCATCAAGGATATACTCTGCCTTCCATGTTCAGTGGAGGTGTCCAAAGTACAGCTTGAGTCACTAACCACTTGAAAGGCACACTGAGTGCTACTGACAATACTGATTACTTTAAATCATCTGCTCTCTAGGGATGCCAGCAGAACACCACTGGCAACCGGGAAGTCAGATTTCAGGACTGAATACCAGAAGCTAGCAGAACAGAAAAGGGAACATTAAAGAACAGAAGCACTACAGCACTTAAACACAAGAGCATGATACTATAAATACAAACTCACACCACTGAGCAGGCACGACTGCCTGGAGTATTTGCTTAACTTCTTAACTCAGAGATTATCTTCATAAATGAATACCAGAGCTCAACTGAGGATGTCAAAGCCCTGTACAAGTTTTGGCTTTACCTGACAAAGCTCCATCTTTTGCACTACTCCGTTATCTGTACAGAGGAAGAGACCATCACTGCAAGCGCAGCCTCTTCACTAAGGAGTTACTCCAGCACACCAAGGTTTTCAAGTGCACTGACCACCCTTCCTACAGGGAGAGATTTCAAAGCTCTACTGAGAAGCATCATTTTACCCCCTTGTCAAGGGGCAGAAACTTTCCCTTTGGAGGAAAAAATGAATCGTTGTCCTCAGAAAGATGAACTCCAGCATTTCTTGTCTTTAGCCTTCTGCATCTTCCAGCCTGGAGAAGCTGCTCAGATGTCAACCGCAAAGCTCCAGTGAACAGGATGTGGTAGGGCCTTGCCCCTTTGCAGCACACCAGCAATTGCTCAAGCTATTTTAAGCTTTCTGTAATTGACTTTATTTGCATGCAGAGTATATTTGGTAGGGCAGGAACTGCATTTTTGTTCAGTGTTTATACAGCAAAACAGACTCCTTGTCCATGCTTAAGTCTCTTACATGTTAAGTGACGATAGAAATACATTTCATGTACCATACTGTTGACCTGGGGCTTAGCACGATACCTCAGGAGAGTTCGAAATGAGGCCTTTCAATGTGTTCTGAGTGACAAGAGTCAAGCAGACACCATTTTCAACCACTTATCCTTGAAAGAGTTTCTTGATGTCAAACGGACCATCAGAGGGGGCTTCTGTTCATCTCTTCCAGTGATACAAACCCTTTTGCTGTCTACCACTTCTATGAAGCTGAAATTCTGGCAGTTATGATGGTGAGGAAAGTAGAGAGGCAGTCTCAAACAACACTGTCATACAAAACCCCTGCCAATGCTTAAGTGTCACACTTCCCAAACACCCTGTGCCATCGGTGCACTCGCTACTCCATACCTCATTTTAGACATTGGCTCTAAGTTCTCAACTGTTCTTCTGTCATATAGGTGAATCCACAGTCCTTACATGCCCTCTTACACCTTATTATGTAGTCTAGAGCACAAAAACTATACCTCTTGAATCCTTATGTTCAGCAATTCAGAAGACATATTTGCATACATTTACTTGCATGAAATTCCTTTCCCCAGTAAAATGCCCTTTCCCCACAAGCAACACAACGCATCAACCAGCAATTAGCATTGCCTAATAAGCACCTTCCAGCTTGAATTTGCTTTCCTCTTATGGTAAATAGCAGCCTTCCCAGCCAGCCTTATACAAAGGACTTTCACCCAAGCAGTGTAGGACTGCATGAAATCTTGTTAATTGCACAAGTCCTGGCTCCTCATTTTGCCTTTAGGGGATTTTGTTAGGATCCAGAAACACATGAAAGCATACACAGGTATTTGCTGTGACATCTGTGAGCAGCTGAAGCAGCCATCTGTTTTCTATACAATCTGTTTTCCTCTATTCCTGTTAGTGTCCACCAAGACGTGCATGTGTAGGAAATAGCCATTCTGTGAGCAGACAGAGCTGCAGACCATCCTGGTTTGCCAGTGTGCAGAACCCAGTTATTTGCTTTAGGGTGCAAACCCTGACATTTGGCAGCAAAATGATATTTGCTCCCTGGAGCATTTATAATGCAATGAGGAGCACGTTTTACATATATATCACTCCTAACAAGTCTTCCAAGCAGCAGTGGAAAGCAGCCATCAGTGCAGGCCACTGAAACACTGTTGAACTGTAAGAGTGATCAGGCAATATTTCCCTATGATGGAATAACCGAGATGACAAGATGCTATCTGCTTTGAAATGAAGCCAAAAAGAACTTCAGACAAAAGCACCACATGCTATAATACCAATAAGCATATGCCATCAGGACCCCACTCTTTCGCACCACAAATGCATTTCATGCAGTACATTGTTCACCAAAGTAACATGGAAGAAATCCAGCATAATTAACCTCTCCTCAGAATTTATGGGGTTTACATAAAGCTCTTTATTCAAATGTTAACCTAGGCCAACCTTGCTTAACTTCCACTGCCAGATAAAAATCATGACCTAGAAAAAATTTACTGCAGAGAGCAGCAAAAGAGCATGTTTGCAATTGGAGTGCAAGGAAAGAAAGATAAAAGGAACTAAGTTTCTTTGGAGGCCTGAGGAGAAACTTATTTTAAGCTTTAATGTGGTATGACATGGGGAGACTTAATAAACTGTTGTTAGATCATGATCCAACTTAACTGCATCCTCTTCCCTAAATTCCTAGAGAGGAAGAACTAGGGGTTGGTCAGAACTGCTTCAGTTTTTTCAAGCTAAGTGCAATGGGTTCACCAGGGCAGCTTCTTTTATCTCCACTTGTCCCATGAACCGATTTCTTTATCTTCTGGATCAGCTCATGCAAAGAAATAAGCTTCAACTACTGCTCTTTCCCCCTTACCCCACTAACCCCCGTCTTAGAACCCTCTACGGACTTCTTGCTTACCAGGGCGCGTTTAGGAGATGAAGCATTAAGAGAAGAAGGAAAGGCTCAGCAAGGGCTCCATCTACCGGGACACAAGGCACGCCTCAGGGATACAATGAAGGGTTGAATAGCTAGGATGCAATACATTCCCAGTACAGGGGTGAAGAGCTAGGAAGCAGTTGTGGTGCCTTCCAAAGTTGCAGCATTGATGCATACATTCAGTATGTTCATACAGCTGCAAATCCCAGAGGCAGACACCTGGGTAAGACAAACTACATGCCGTGTACTTTCACATCCCCTTAGCATGTGTAGTTTCTGTGCTAAGTATGGTTTCCGATGGGCCCAGATCCTTGTCAGGCACTGCTTATTCTGCATATCCAGATAATCACTGCTAACATGTAAAAACTGTTGGCAGTATCCCCCAGGAATGCTTATTATGAAATGGAAACAGAAGGGATGTTTCTGGTTTGCAGGCAACCCATGAGCTCATTTCACACACACTTGTTCCTTGAGACAGAGAAATCTCATATTTCAATGGCAGCATGAACTAATAAGCAGGCATTTCTATTTTTACCTCCAACCCTCTATATTTAAGAGGATTCTTTGTGAGATTCTACAAGTGTTTAGCTAAAAATGCAATGGTTTAACATCTGTTTTCCCAGGTTGTTCTGTGGTGGAACAATGGAAAAACCACAGGATTCTACAGAAAATATCAAAATAGTGGTACATAGACAAATTTTTCAAGCCACAAGCTCTTTTGGTTATCTTTTACAGCAAGAACATTGGTAGCACAGAGACATATGCAAGTTACTACTGACATTTTGCAGGAGAACCACATAGATCCAGCTTGCAAACTGTAGAAATATATCACATATCCAGCATAAAAGATGTTTGTTCTTCCTTAGTGGGGCATAGATGGATTCCTGACAAACCAAACATAAGGAATAGAGGTGGAAAGGTGCAGTATTGACTATACTATTGCCGTAGTATTGAAGATTATCAGTGCTAAGGGGCTGTGGGTAGATGACAAGTTACTTGGTTACTGAAGTGTCAGCTAAGCAGCTGGAAACACAGAGCCCACTCCACTTGTTTATGTGGAACAAATCCGTGTAACTGCCCTGTACACTGCTATTAACAGAACTGGTTTCTTCTGTCCTTCACTGACACAAGGTATCACAGCATGTACTAACAACTACTCTTGTTGATGCTGCAGGCCAAAGAGTCCAAGTGTTCTCTCTACCACTCTTGCATCTGAAACCACAACAGATATTTGCATTAGGAGGAAGACACGTGTATCTACTTCTTTCACAAAAGGACGACTTATGGGGTTCTTTTAGGATCTGAGGACAGCACAGAAAAGTTGCACTATATTTCTTTGATATGTATTTGATAGAGGTGTCCAGAAGTTCCAATTTACTGCTTGCTGCTTTTACAACTACAAATTAAGAGCAGCCAAGTATCTTTCTTTTACTACAGCAGCAAGAAGCTGGAAGTAACCAGAGAGCAACCAAGGTACTACCCTTCTACCGGTCAAGCCCACTGGGTGGCATCGTTACTAAAAGAATAAGAACTTAGAAATTCATTCTTTCATAATCCATTAACCAATAGTGAAATACAAAACCCCAAGCTTCTTACTCAAGTTGGAAACCTCATTTTCATGAAACACAGTGGCTTTTAAATGCCAGGTTTTCCCTTTATCAACACTGATAAAGAAATAAAGACAGAAAGTATCTGGTTTGCATTTGTAGAGTATCTGCTATCAACTTGTGCAGCTCTAAGTAAGCCTCTTCAATATGCGTAACTCAAACAACCATTCAACCACCCCCTCTGAGGGACAGGATGAGACATGGAGGCTTACTTCAGTATGATGTTTAGTCTGGATTCTAGTTTTGATAAACCTGAGTCTGTCAGGCTGTGGTGATGCATTTCCCCTTTCCAGGCCATGTTATGATCTCAGTAATTCCTATTAGGCTTTGTGTAATGAGTTGGGCAGTTAAGCATCCCCTGACTGTACCAGGAACTCTTGCATGGCTAAGGTGGGAGAGGCACTGATGGTACCAGGAACTCCTGTTGCCTGGTCAAGCTGGGAGGTGAGAGCAGGAATCATCAGTCATCCCCAGACAGCCTTGGAACATTCCTCACCTTGGATGTAGCCCAGTGGAAGGGTACCACTGTTACTGGAATGTTGAGAATTCCAGCAATTCACCACACATGGCCAATGCTTTCAGCCTGTTGTGCATCTCCTCTAGTCCTAATTTTCATAACAATAACACCAACAGAAGCACTCCGTTTCATTGGGTTTGACACATGCCTCAATATTTAATTACTAGAACAGACCACTACCTTCCACTCCTGTCCCTTGTTCCATTCTAAGTTACAACACTGAGATTTTTCCTATTTCACCTTCAGATGATAAATGTGCCCCAAATTCCTGTTAAAGTGCTGTGGCCAGCAATTGCTGAGAAGTGTTGTATTTCCACTTAGCTCAATGATATATGTATACATCTCTTTAGCAAAAACACTAATAGCTTTATTCGTTTCTCACAGTAGCAGTTTAACACATGCTAATAAGACAATGTTAATACTCACACAATATATACTGAAAACAAAAGTTTTAACTACAAACCACTAGAGAAGTATCAAAGTGAGAAGATTTAATTCTTAATGTAGGCTATAGAATGAAGTAGCACATCTGGTTATAGTGGAAGATCTACAGATAGACATATCCCGTGCTACCTTGTCTTAACTCCAGAACAGTCTAGCCATAATGATACCACCTTTGAACCAATTCACATCTTCAAAACCTTTAGGTGATACAAGCTGTTAAAATCGGTCCTTGTCTTAACTCACTTGCCAGAGCAGAGGGTACAACTGACACATCGATTTCATTATTAATACTACACTGAAGGCACAAAACGGCAGAAAAGCATGGATCCCTAATCAAAATAAGAATAAGGAAATGTCTTATTTCCAGCTCCATTGGATATTGATAGCCAGGCTGAACAATTTCTAGTGTTTCCTGCAGAGCATGAAAGCTGCAAAAACCATGGGTTTCTGCTGCTAAAGATCATTCTGCCCTTCTCTAAGATCTTGGTAATCAATGTGACAGAGGGGAATCTGAAACAAGGTGACATTTTCTACTTCACTGTGCAAAACACCAAGTACAAGTAGGTTGCATTCCCAAACTACCAGCAATCAGAAGCACCTTACCAACTGAAGGAAAAAACTTATAGACAAATACCACACACTGTTGTGTGTGCACACGCATGAATGCCAGAGGCCCTCTGAAAGAAGGCAGATGTGCCTTCCTGCCAGAGAAATGACAACAGGCCCCTAACTTATCCAGATTTATCCTACTCAAGTTTCTATGCTTCAAACACTAAAACCAGAAAACACATGAAAGTCTTCCCTCACCTCATGTCCTCCCCGCTGAAGGCAAGGCAGGCTATTAACACCTTCAGCTCTTTGCTCTTGTTCCTCCTCCCATCGTTTTCCAGTCTGGGACTGCCAATATACCCATTATGTCTGCTCTGTAAAACTAATGGTGCAAGCAACATGAAATCATGGTTCTCCTTTCACACATGGGGAAGCTAGCCATTGAGAGATGAAACAAATAGCTCCACATTACCCACAACTTCTGTAGCAAAGTCAGGAAGTGAACAGTGATTGTAGGAGTTCCGGGATTACTGCCCTTCTCCCAAGAATTACCTGTCCTTTCTCATCAGGCACCCAGAGGTACACTCATAGCAATAGTAAGCTAATGCTGAGACACAGATATACCTGGGTAACAGCAGCTTCTAATTCTGCCTTCATACCAAGCTGAGCAAATACAGGGCAGTAGAATCAAATGGGAGAACTTTCCCTCTGGTCTAAATTAAGATCAATATGTAAAAACTGGGAATTCTAAGACAAGGAACCCACCAGTGTTCTCAAGTGATTCTGGCCAGTATGGAATTTATGTCACGTTAAAGGGTGGCTTTCACTGCAGTTCTCAAATTCATGATCTAATCAACAATTAAGTTTTGGAAGAAAACGCAATTTCAGCTCTTTTACCTTCCTCTATAACAACCCAGCTCCTTTAGAAAAATTAAGGCAGAGGTGTTAAAACACTGCATCTTCATTGTCCTTGCAATTGCCTCCTCACTCTGATCCTATAGCTTTTCAAATTAACATCCAGTAACCAAGATTCCAATACAAAAAACCAGTAACGTCAATAGGCGCCTGCCCCATTAGAGGCACTAATCCTGACAGAGCACATCTGTGAATTATTCAATAAGCAACATTTCTTTCATTTTTGTGGTTAGATGCTGTAAAAAACACAGGATCTGTAACATTTTCTGTAACAACTTGTATATCTGCCTGGAACATACTTTTCCTTTTAACAGGTTTCTAGTTATAGTCACTAAAGCAGGGAACTTCTGCATTCAGACATCAAGGGGCACTTCCCAAAAGGTCCATGTAGCCATGTCAGAGCATTCAGGCCCAAAACACTCAGCAAGCATCATGGAATCCAATTGTTGAGGTGCACATCCAGCCTTAAGTTCACATTGCAACACTGACATAATACTTTTGATCAGCAGAAGTTTAATCTCCTGTCTTCATTCTCTATTACATGAATGCTTCAACTCCCTTTCTTCCCTTGAGACATCCAATCATGCCACTGTAGTGAGGTCATGTCAGATCTGCTGCCAAATTATTCTGAGGATTGGCTAAATTGAGGGCTGCAAAGCTGTCAAACTAGACCTTTGAATGAAGATCCACTTTCAGAGTATCAGTCAACAGAACAAGCAACAAATCACTTACCCTTGGTAGTGCAGAGAGTCTACATCTTATAGTTAGTCTCTTTGATTCTCAAAGAGGATGAATACTTGCTGCTCTGCATCAGTTTTCCCTCCCACCGCTGTCCCCCACAGTCTAAGGAGGAAACAGATTTGCACATTACAGTAACAGGACATGTGGGAATTAATAAGGGCTTCTTGCAAAAAGGATGAAAGCAAGAATCCAAACAGGCTGCTGTCCTTGACACTGAGTTGATTCCATATACGCTACGGGAAATAGCACCAATTTCAGACAGTAACTGCTCAGCATTCCTACTTGAACTCATTGAAGCTGCAGTTCATGTGAGGCAAGGTAAGGGCCAACTCACAGCCAACACTTCAGTGCCAGCAGACTTCACTTAGAAGTGACTGAACAAAACACAACAGAGAAAGGAAGAGTGACCTGCATAAACAGAGAAGATACTATCATATGCATTACTGCCTGCAGAGGAGAAAGTCTTACCTAAAGTAAGATTTTCTCCCATTGCTTTTCAGAATCTCAGCAAAACCAGAGGATTAACAAGTCCAGCTATTCAGTGAATGGATCAAAATCCTGCTAAACAAAAGGTGGTAGTGCAGGAAAAGCAAGGAGCCAAAAAAGCCAACTATGTGGGATAGAAAAGTTAGAGCCAAAAACAAATTGTCTGAAGGGCTAAAGTCACTTCTATTTGAACTTCTTCTAATGTCAGGCAAAGGTTAGAACATGGCCTGCTCCATTTGTCAGCAAACCCAGAAATACCCCTGTTCAGGTAACTATAGCAGTATCAGTGACCAAGTGCTCCCTTTTCCGGGGAAACGGACTTCTCTATGAAGGAGTTTTTCTCCTCACTATGAACAATGGGATACAGCAGAAGAGGAAAGCTACATCTGCATGCTTTACAATGCCAAACTCACTTCTCCCCAAGTGACAGACCACCCAGGACTCCCCTGCTCAGAGATAGCTGGGCACAAGTTCCTACAATTTATGTTCCAAAGAGCTTTTTCCTTTATCATCTCCCAGACATGTTGTTTTGTCTTCAGTTCCAGACACACAATGTACTTATGAAAGGTATTTACATTTTGAAAGCATCTCCATTAACTAGGAGGATTTTTTCCTTGCTTTTTAAGGTCAGTCATAAATAATTCAGTGCTACGTACTGAAAGAACATGCAAAGCTCAACTTTTTACATACACTAGAATTAAAGGACCAGTTCCCTATTAATAGGGAGTCAGAGATGTGGGAATCTCTGTGCTATTACACACAGTCTCTGAAGCCATTTAAGCATAGGAATAATGCAGCAGAAGTACAGAAACACATGAGGTGCTTGAAGGAATTCAGTAGCAGTAACACAGAGACATACTTTATCCTGTAACACAAGATGCTGATAGGCCATCTTGTCTAAATGCATAGTTATAAGCATAACTAAGCATAGATGACTCACATTAAAGCCTTAGACTGTTTATGCTGTCTGAAACTTTGCAGACGCAATGACATGGTATGTTAGATGAAACACTGAGCCACATATTGTGCGAAATAGTACTGAGTCATGAATAGACCAGCTGAAAACAGTAGCTTTTTTCTTCCGATTTCCCCAGCTCCATTGAGTTAAAATAGTTTATTTTCTCAATCATCAAATATTGTGAGGCATTTACAGCCTCTGGCTCAAGGAATCTCCAAATCACTCCTTGTAAAACATCAGAATGATGCAAAAGAGAAGGTCATGCTGTGCTTGCCTGCTTCTTATACTCATTCACTAAGCTTTTATTACCAAGCAGCATCACAGGGAGAATACTGCCATTTCTGGACTCCTTGGCTCTGACCAACTAAAGTTGTTCTATTATTTAGACTTCTATCTTTCAGTAGGCAGGGAGAATATTCTTGTGTATGACCACAATCACAACCACGATGGGATTCATGAATAAGCTTGCAATAATGGAATAGGATATGATACAATGATGAAAGAGCTGCTGCTTCAGAAATACCACCCTCACTAGGACACACAATCACAACCTGAGCTGCATCACATTGCAGTCATAGTGGCCTGAGATTATGAATAACTATCACACAGAGTAACTGGTTAAAGCATGTTATCTTCATCGCAATCCTGAAGTCCTAAGATTGCGTCTTATCCAAGTCATATTCCACAGGGTTGATTAGTTCCATGAAGTTTATTGCCATGACAAAAGGCACAAATGTTGCACAAGAGAGATTTGTCATGTTTCAGTTAGGAGCAGGAAATGAGTCACCTAAATTTGGGATCCACTTTCTCGCAGCATCTGTTCCTCATCTGGTGGTAGACTACTAAATAGCATGAAACTGAGAATTAGCTTACACACAGGATACACATATTTGAATCTAATACACAAAAGAAGGTGCAGCTGGTAACCCAGGAGGGGTGAGCCAAAGGACCTGCCTGGTGAGCCCATCTCTCCATTTGCACTTGAATGACAAAAGGAAAACCCTGTTTGAGCTCCATGTTTCTGGCACAGACACAGCATTCTGAATGACTAAACCAGCATGCAAGTGAACATCTTCTGCTGACTAGCGGCGTACAAACGAGATTGCTCCTTTTCACTGCTTCTCCAAGGTGAAGAATCCCCATTCCTACCTTTAACCTCTCTGCCCTTCCCCCTTTTAAAAATACTCCTTATTTTTAGTTAGCTGTAGGAATTTCATTTGGAACTTTTCCAGGTTGGAGCCTTCAAGTCCCCATCAGCAAAAGCCTGGGAGTTAAGAGAAAGAAATATGCAAAAGTCTGACACCTGCCACTTTCCATTGAGCTTTGGGTGGAAAATGTCCCTGGCCTCTTCCATTTTTAATGTCAGACTCAGCCTGGCGGAAAAGATTACCTCCAGGTAAAGTCATTCAGAACAGGAGCTTGTCTGCCAAGCCCCTCCTTTTTCCCCACTGATGTACCGCAACAGCCTGAGCATCACTTTTTCAGGGACAACCTTCTGTACGGGAGGTGCATGCACTCAGCACAGACAGGGTTGCTGCCTCTCAGATTGTATTTGTGAGGCTATGGCTCTAATGATGTCCCAGTGAGATTCTCCCTCTGCAGCAATGGAGCAGACTGCAATTCTTTCACTATAACGGCAGCTCATTTCAGGGCTGGAAAAGATGCCCGAAGTTAGCAATGTGGGACCCTCTATCTTCCCAGATATTTAGCAGCCCTCAAATGCCCTCATTAGTCTTCAAGCAGAGAATCTCAGATGGAATTTTGTTCCAATACCCACAGGATTATGCATTTAAGATCTTCCTAGCCTGGGCTAGATCTATACTAAGCGAACAGCCTCCTCCTGTGCTATATCTCAGCACTTACAGAACATTTCTGTGCTGCAAATAGGAAAGACATCAGGTATATTCAATATTTGTGTGTAGATTGGTCAGCTTCAGGTATAAATGCATTCAGATTAGAAGCGAATCACACTGAAACACTTAGATTCCCCGCCCCAATTCCCTCTCAGAGATCAAGTGTCATTTTGAGCTGAATATAACTTGAATGTTCTAAAATAGATGGAAATAAAAGCAAAAGGAGATGTCATTCCTTACACACTAATGTCACAAGATACCGACGCTCTTTATTAATTGATAGAGCGCTTTCACTCCAGCCTCGCAATCTCAACGTCTTCATGAATATTTCTGTGCAGATTGGAAGGAGATCCTTCTGCTTCTCTCCTTACTCCTGAGACCATCATAATTGGTTTCCTTAGAGATTCTAGGCTATTGTAATTTGGCTATCGGAAACCTGAGCGAGCCCACCTTGTCTGGCTGCTCTCCTTGTCATCAATAGAAATCCAATTTCAAATAGCCAGAAATACCTTTGAGAAAGATTACTCATTTAATACCATGATTAATTCACAGCACAGTACATGTGTGGTAAGCCTTATCCAAATACTTAAATCCATGCCATCTCCCAAGAATAGTCAGAGTAGGTGGAAGAAAGCAAAGAATAGAACAGTAACTCTAAAGGGAAATTTATCAGACTCATATTCATTAAGAAGCAAAGAGAGAATAAGACTCCTCCAGAACCAGAAAATTCCAGCATGAACTAGGCTGTAATACCTCAGAGGAGATTAAAAGAGAAAGAGATAAAGCAGAATACATGTTCTTGTTAAATATCAGGAAACAAGAGCTTTACTTCAGCAACCTAAGGCAGTGGTCAAGAGAGACAAGAACATGGGACCATGAGGAAAAAGTCAAGGGATGTTCTGCAATAGCCTACAGCATTCACTGACTTTATTTCACTGCTTGAGCTCTTCTGAAGAACAGGGTGGACTTCACCCAGTCACAACTTGATAACAAAAGCAGAGCTGTGAAAGGAACTTTTAAGAACATTGCACACATATGTTCCTATGGCCTCTGCCCCTTGTTCAAGATTTTCTATCACTTCTCAAGAGAGTCCTTTGGGTCTTTCGGTTTAAATGGCTTTGATTGGTGCAACTGGGACTGTCAGAACAGGTTTAGCAACTGAGCAGTAAACCTTCCTGAGTGTCTTTTAGCCATACCGAGTCAGTGTCACAGCCTCAGTGACCACGCTGGCATTTTAACAGGAGCTGAAAGAACAGGTCTTGGAACCTTCACTCCTTACAGCTCACATTAAATTAGTAATATACATTAAATGATTATTTTAGATGGCATTACTTAAACATAACCTCACAGGACATTTGCCTCGAGCAAACTGCAACAGAAAAGCCAAGAGATTATGTAGCTCAGATACGCATGAGTGTACAACAGCATGTTTGTGCATGGAAGTGTGCCCAGGGAAGTCCACAAGCTTCAACAGTTTCTTGAAGCGTATGGACACACAGGACAAATGCAAACCCATTAAGAGTCCATAGTGAAAAGCCAGTATTTTATCACTGATAGTCATTTTTGAACAGGCTACAGGCCTACTACCATTTTCAGTCAATCAGCACATTACTTCCCTTACAAATTGGAACAATCACTTTTCCTGGGTCAGGCACCCAAAAGTCTCAGGGATTCCATGAAACCTTAAGAGAAATGCCTAAGGTTGCCCACACAGGGGCTTGCCCTGCTTTATTAGTGCAACTGTATACCAAATCACAGTTTCCAGTAATTAAATTTAACAGTTACATATAGCGTTAAGCCGCTTGATGCAATACAGTCTACAGCAGTGACTTGCAAAAGTTCAACTACATTAGCAACTGGTGCAATAAAGCTGTCATCAAGTAAAGCAATCTTGTCCATAGGATTGCATATAGAATTTAGTGACATACAGAAGACGTACTTGTAATGTAGCCACAGATACAACAAAAAGTCATCTAAAAGAAGTCCCAAGAGAACATCCTATATAAAGGCAAATACAACTTGTCCTTTCTCAGGACAGGTAAAAGAGGCGGAACAGAATCTACAACTACAGGCGCTCAAGTGCCACATAATAATCTCCATGGCAGTCCATCATGCCATTCCAGTTAATACTTTATACTGGCTATCCTTTAATAAGTAGGCTGTTTGGTTATTTCATGTATTCCAAGTGAACTCTGCTTTGGTGAAGATTAAAACAAAACTCCAGGGACAGATGGTTTCTGCCTGGCCCCTGCTTGCAACAGCCTGGCTGCCATTCAAAACCATGCACCCCCCATGTCATTTTCATTACACACTATTTTTTAACCTAGAAAAACCACATTTAAGAATAAGGCCACAAGTCTCCACCAATCATTTGAACTCCAGCCTTCCCCCACTTCTGATGCTAGGTCATTGTAACAGTGCATGGAGTTGGTACACCCACTAAACAGTGGGGTGAAGTTTACAAAATCATTTCCTATGGCTTTATAAACAGCTGCTGCACAACAAATACGTCTGTCTGCTTCCAAGTTGAACCGGGGAGTTAGTCAACAGATCAGTTTTATGCATGCCGTGGTACCTAATGACAACATTAATAGATGAGAGAGAAATATCCAAGATACAAGCAGATGTTTCTTTGCATTCTCTGGTTTGATAGAAAACTCATGAAGCATTTCTTAATTTTCTTTTCTTTTTTAAGATACTTCTTTTCTAGGTCAGCACTTCTAAATAATCTCTTCTAATACTGAAAGGAAAACCTGGTTTGCTGACCACAATGTGCTGCTTTCTACTAAACAAGCCAAAGGGCTTACTTGCTTATAGGCAGCTAGCCACGCTGTGTCATACAAACTGCATCCTGAGATGGAAGTAGACAAGAATGTAAGCTTCCCTCTTGTTGTTTATTAGAAGAAAAGCTTAAAAGGGCAAAAGTACTTGGAGAGAATTTACCTGAAAGCAATTGAGAAGCACATTGTGGCTTGATATTCTAAAGCATATAAGTTTTTATTAACTACATGATAGGAACAGAAAAGTAATTTTAAGAGTTAAATCTAGTAAGCACAGCGTATTTGTCTTCCCTCTGTTACAGCTTCAACAAGGCAAAAACTTCTCCAAGAGAAAGCAACACCAACACAAAAAGCACTCTAAGGACTAAAGTGTTAGCACTTAGAAGTCACAAACACTAACAAGAAAAACACCACTGTAACCCAAGCTGAGATTTAAGCAGAATAACTCCTAAACAACATCATTCACACCTTCTCCAGCATTTTTCTGTTATCCTATATTATACTTACAATAAAATTAACATGCTGAAACCATTCCCCAACATGTAGAAAATGTACTTACTCCAAATCAAACTTACACAATAGCATTAAAGCCACCACAGTTTTCACATACCTTACAGCAACAGCAGCAGTCAACTCTTTTCCTCCATTTTGTTAGCCATTACTTTCACACACATACTTCTTCCTATGGTTGGCTTATCCAGCTTTTCCTGCAATGTTTTCCCGCACCATCTATTACGTATACATCAAAATGCCAAAATAAAAAAGGAATAAAAACCTTAAAACTTACAAGCCATTAATTTTTGATCAGCATAACCCTCCACCTAAGAAACACCCATCCATCTCTACTGCTTCCAGACATGTGCTCTGACCCGCAGTGCTTAATCTCATATGATCCACACCTGCATTCTGACCCACCCTCCCGATGTGAAGATTCATATGCTTCACACCTGTGATTCACAGATAAGCTTTACTTCCGATCTCACAGCTGGAAAATTAAACCTTAGTGTTCCATTTGGGAATGGAACAATAAAACCCAGCGTTTTTGCATGGCTCTTTTTTCCCCTTGCACTGTTAGAAAGTTCCTGAGCTCTGAAGGTGAGGAAAAGTTAGTGTTTGCTTGTGATGTTCCTATGTTTACCTTTATTAGCTGTAATGTTTCAGTTGAGGGGATGTTTTCTTACTAGGAAAGCTCCATTGGGGGTTTGTTTGGAAACAGAAGTCTTGTATTCCAGACATACTTAAAGCTTTTGATGTTAATGAAAATGAAACCTTGTATGTTCTGACCTGGTTTGCCTTTTAGTATAAAATTAATAGTGCTGTGTAAGAATTTAATGTTGTGTTAAGTTCTTGGCTATTGTGGAAACAGCACAGTTAGTAAAGATTAAAACTGCTGTTTCTATCTGTAAAGAGCAATTTGCTTTCTGTTTCTTGAAGAATAAATGCATGATTACGTGTTTGTTAGAAAATAAGGCTATTCAAAAGCAGTCAGGGTGTTCTCCTGTAAAGCCAACAAAAATCAGTTTGGAGTAATAAGCTGTATGGGCTGAGGTGCTTTGAATTAGCTACAGCTTTAAGGAGCTCTTTGGTGATTTGCTTTTTTCCTAGATACTGACACTGTGAGTGCATTGGCTTGTTGAAGTGAGACTTTTCACTAATACTGAATGACTAATAGTGCTTTTATGATCAATTATTGAAGCTATTTGAGAGATAAGAGCTTCTTAAACAACATCTTGTTTATAACTCAATATCTAAGTCCTGATACAGTGTGAAGCAGCTTTTCTACCAGTGGCTTATTGTGAAGAGAAATCAGTGTGAAGGGTTTTATTTTCTACCCTACTGTTCCTTGGTGTCTGCTTTGAGTTTTCTTTTTCAGAGACTGGCTTCTTTGTGTGGTTTGCCCTTCCTTTGTCTGAGGTTTCCTCATTGCAAAGCCAAAAGCTGAACAAACATGGTTTTGCTCAAGAGACTCAAAGTGCTCACCTGGCTTTCTTGGTTGAATGACCCCTGTTCTTCTGCTGACTGTATCAATAAGCTGCTTAAATAATTTAAGCTGTGTGAGATAAGTTTGTGATGGAAGTTTCAGAGAACTGACTACTTAAAGAATCAACACAAGAAGATACCTGAGTAGCTGTAGTCTGGGTAACTGCTGTCCTAACAGTTCAAGGAGAGAGGATACAGCTTCTGGGTGATGGCATTGTTGGAGCTGTTGTTGCTGGGCGTATGCAACATCATTTAGTGTTGAGAAGATATTGGGATGCAGCAAGGAGTGGTTTTCCTGGAGGAGGAAGAGCAAGGTGAAATGAATAACCTGACACAAAAAATAGAGCAAGGATCCCCCATATGCTTCTCATAGTTGAGGCGTAGGAAAAGTTACTGCAGGCTTTTGGGACAAGCAGGTTTAAGGGATCCTTGTTTCCTAGAAAGGTTTACTCATGCAGATGTGAAAGTGGCTGAAATCAAAGCAGCAGCAGGGAGGACCACAAAAAAACCCTGGAAAACCAGTGTGCTGCAGATAGGGCCTATTCCCCCAAACCCAGTCAGCAAAGGTCTTGAGAGGATGCGCTGGTGCGAGTGGCATGGTTGTCCTTATATGTACTTACACACCAGCCTTCCTAGCTCCTCGCTGGAACGGTTATGCAAACAAGTGAGATGTGCTTGCCATAATAGGTATGAACACCAGAGGGAGAATCCCCATTGAACCCCAAAGCACAACTTGCTCTTGAGGAGCTTCCTGAAGGGGCTGAATGTAATGCGAGAGCAGGCTGTGGAATGGCTTATCCGAGATGATGAAGAGGAGATTTTGCATGCATGACCTCCTCTTTCATTTCACATCCCCCTCCTCCTCTGTACGCATCCCAGCTCTGCGGATCTCAGTGGAGGCAGGGCAGTGAGTGCGGGGTGACAGCACTTCTCTGTGTCTTGGTTTCTGATGCATTGATTCTATTAAAGCAAAGCAGCGTGCTGACTATTTACAGCATAGCTTGGGACATCTTCTGTCAGACTTGTAATGCAGAGAGACAAGCTCAGTGCTGCTTGGCTTCTGGACAGCGGGGGAAGGGATTAAATGCACTTTTCTCCATTGATTTATGCCCTGCACTAAAAATCAATGGTGTTTTCTCAGATCTGCTCAACTGCTGGAAACCAGCAGCATGTTTGGTCAAGTGTGTGGGGAGAAGTTCTGAAGGAATTGGCTCTTTTGATATGGGTGGATGGGACAGATATAGATGCTCTATGGGAAGTGCTATATTCATTTGGCAGTGATTGGTTTTGTATCATAAGCCTATATTAGTTGAATAAGCTGTTTAAAACATTTTCTCTTTTACACAGAGGAGGAGCCAAATGCTGCTTTTGTTTCCATTGGAGGTTGGAAGGGGCAAATGAAACTTGAATGGAAATGGATGCAGAAGGATAGTTTTTATCATGTTTCTCAAGGGATCTACCTGAATCTAGGGTTTGATTTTTTCCAGGGTAGCAGTATTTCCTTCAGTAAGGCTTGAGAAGCTTGTGTAGAAATTAAGAGCTAAGGTACAGAATTCCTATAGAGCTTCTATGCATACAGCTATTCATTGTGGACTTCATAAAGATGGCTGTATTTGCACTTCTGAAGAGGGAGTGCAGCATACTATCCCTGATCTCAAAGGGTGCTATATAAAAACTGTGTATAGATGGTGTTATGAGACAGCTTAAAACTGAAGTCTGAGATCTCAAACCACAGCCTGGTAGCCTTGCATATGGCCTCCCCTTTCTTTAAGGTCTTAGAAATACTTTCTTAAGTGTTCTTAAGGGAAAGGATTTTGTTCTGTCTCCTAAAGCTTTTCTTTGTCCCAGGTTACACAGTATGGGTAAATTTCATTTGCAATCTGCTGTGGTTTAGGTAGCCAGTGTTACTCTTCTGTTAATAGCCAAGCAGCCTAGCTGGAAGTGCTTTACTTGTCAGAAAAGCACATGTATCCTATATAAAGGTGTAAGCATGAACTGCATATGTGTAAAGTGCAATAGATCAGAATGGTTGTGTAAATGCACACATGTGAAATATCCCAGTTTCCATGGCCTTGCAAGATTTATATGTGTTTAATAAGGAATAAAAGTGTTCTGGCTGGTCAAAGTCACCATCTGTGAACTTTACTTGCTACCACATTTGAATCTCGTTATAGAAACAGGTTTGTCTTCACTGCTGTGGTGGCAGAAGTGGAATGGAACGTCTTAGCTTCTAAAACTTACTAACTACACTAGGATGAGGCTCAAGATGAGCTGTAAAGCTGTATTGGGCTGCTTTAAAAGGGCTTTTGGAGGTGAGTTATAAATTGCATCCCATAACAGTCTCTAAATGTAGACAACACATTGCTGCTTCATTTGGCTTTTCCTCTCATCATGTAATGCAGAGTTAAATCAATTTTTAAGAGTTTTTTCTCTCCTAAAAACTTAAAGAAAACCATGAAGCAAATAGAAGAAGGATTCCAGTAAGACTAAAAGCTTTAATTCTGCAGTTTACTAGCTGCAAAAGAGAATAAAGTTAATATATACATGTGCGTTTATCGCTGTAAAGAGCAAGTGTGCCTTTTTCCATGAGTCTGTCTCTAGCCCTTGAGTGACTAATCTGACTTTTTTCCATGCTGGATTTTTACTGCCTCAAAACTTAACCGTTTTGACACTAGAGAAATCCTCTTGTTTCTCCTTTAAAGGTAAATATAAATATATATACACATACATTATTGCTGGAAATCAAAAGAAGCTCTACCTCACCCATGTCTGGTCTTCACTATTAATCCCAGCTGATGGTAGGGAGGGGCTCTTCTGGGAGGCAGCCATGTGGTGAACATTGAGCACAGTGTTTTCCCCTGCTTCTCTCCTTTTCAGACAAGCAAAATTGTTCTATGCTGCCGTAGATGCGAACTCCTTCCTGCGCTGCCTCTATCTCCTCTTTACTAGAGACTCGGAGGCCTGAATTACCAGCTGCAGAGATCTAAAAGCTCTCCCTGAATCTGGGTGGAATATGGACAGGGAGATGAATAGCAGAAGGGAAGAAAGAGTGAAGTTGGTTATTTTTCTGCCACATGGATGCAGTTGCACTCAGTGCATTCCAGAGGCGTTCCTTTGAATCCTGTGCAGGTCTGCTTGCTGTTCCTGGGAGAAAGGAAGAAAAAGGGAAGAAAAGTCCCTCTAGCTTGGAGACGGAATGTCTGCACTTCCAATTCTCTTTTTAGGTAAGTTGGCGTTTTGGCTTTGCTTAGTGTTTTTAATCAGACTTCCATGCACCCTCTCTTTGTGCCTGAAATATATTTCTCATGTGTTAGAGAAAGGGGTTTGTAAAGAGAAAACTTTTATGGGTAACTGATTTCAGTGGTGTTCGGGTTCTGATGTTTTCCTTGTTGCTTTATTAGCAGGTCAATTGCCTGGAATCTCTTAATATTTCATTTGTGGTGGTTAAGCAGACTTAGTCTGGAATGTGTTTCTTGTCTAGAGAGTGCAGTGCCTTTAAGCAATGAACTCGCGAGGGGCTTGAACCTCTCTGGCAAAACAAGGTGAACAAAATGTCTTTGTTTCGTGCATAGTGTCAAATGTGTTTAACTGTGTGTTTTGATTTGCTTGGGCATTTAACATGCAGATTTTGAAAGAAAAAGGGGTTATTGTTTCCAATTGATGCCTAAGATTAGAAACAGATGTGTTGAAGTGCAAGAGGGAGGAGTTGGGGGGGGTAAGGATGGGAGTAGGGAGATAAAGGGGGAAAGCAAGAAATGGGGATAATAAGGGTTGCTGAAAGAAGGGAAAGAAAAGAGGTAGAGGCTGACTGTTGAACAGGAGAGAAGCGAAGAATGCCAAAGGAGACATTAAAGGAGAGTAAAGGGTTGAAGAGAGCTGTTTGTTAAAGCTATAGCCTATGGAGAAAAGAGTTTGCAGCCCTGAGGTCTTTGAGAGGGTTTGCCTACATGACTGACTCAAAAGCAGCCTGAGTTTCTGCATCTCCAGAGGCACTGTAATGTGATGAGTGAGCTTCTGTCTCCATTCTGCTCACCACATCATGCTGACAGCTTTGAAATCTGTTGTGGTTGGGTAAAGGCTGTGATTCCTGGCTCTTCCCATGCCCCAGGAACGCTGGTACAGGTGTGAAAAAGTGAGCTGGTCTTTGATTCTCTGGGAAGAGTTGAGGTCCACACGATGGTGGACTGATCTGGTGGCTGAACACAGATTTCCATGACTTCTCCCTTAAGTCTCAGGCGTGGAAAATGGACTACCCAGATTTCTAGGTATCTGAAAGACAGGCAGCACTTAGAGCTGCTGAATAAATCGTAGAAAGGGGTTTTGCTCTAGGAATGCTGTTAGCAAAGGTTTTATCTATAGGAATGTGGCAGGGGGCTTGGATGTACTGCAGAGCCTGCAGGGAGTGCAGGCAGTGGTTTCTCCTCTGCATATATCCTTTGGCTATTTGTGCCTCTGTGGTGGAGACAGTTTAAGACTCTGGGAGATGAGATGGGAAGGTTAAGAACAGCTAGGCTTCTGCTAGAGGGGTCAGCCCTGCAGAAATGGCCAGGAGAGCAGCTCTGTGGAAGGGTGGCTTACTCCACTGCACTTCTTGTTTCGCTCAGTCTTTGATCCACCAACCCTATTCATCTGCTGAATATTCCCATATGTTGAAAGCTCGGAGCAAAAGGAATAAGCTGTTGCCAGGGACAAGGTGATTTTGGCAGCAGTGTAATGGCAACTTACCTTTGCATGACTAGGACTGCTTTCATCTATAAAACACAATGAGCATTATCATTGTTATGCCTTTGGCATCTAGGCAACTTGTTCTGTTCTGTGTCCAGCTTCATTCACCAATATTGGAAGCATGTTCCAGGGAAAAGTAAGGAAGTATTGTGATTCCCTATTGAAAACAACGAGGTTGAGGAATCTTGTTTGCTAGCTAGAGAAAGTCTAATTGCCTTTCTGCAATGAAAAGGTGTAGAAGTGCCAACGATGGCTTGTTTGTCTTGCTGATAACATGAAAGACTAGTGTGGAAAAAAGGGGTTTTAGCAAAGACAAGCAAACTTGAAAGTTGCCTGCTTTGGGTTTTCATTATTAAACATACTAATGGCATTTCTAATATATACAGTCCTTGTCTTTTAGTGTTTACTGCTCTGGGGCAAGTGAGCAGCTGTGTGGAGACAGGAACCAGGAGCCAATTAGTTTTAAGGAGACTTTTAAAACAAGACAAGATGAAAGACTTTGCGAAGTGTGGGCAAAAGCATGACCCTGGTAAAGGCTAGGTAAATGAAGTGGGAAGGGGTGAGGAGTGGAAGGTGATGCGTGTGAATGTGTGTGCATACATGTAAGTGTTTGACACCTGATTCTCATCTGTCCACAGCTGATCAAAACAGTTTCAAACCCCTTGTGTAACACACTGCACTCTTAGAAAACAAAATGAGTATTTTCAAGAGAAATAGCTGATTCTTCGGTGTAAAAACTCAATGTTGCATTTCTCAGGCAGTAAAGAAACCCCAGCAACCTAGCAAATGCTTTCATTTAGATGTTTCACTGAATTAAAGTTTTCAGGTGCTGAAATTCTTTGCTGCCTTTTCCCCCTCTCCAAGTTAATTTTGAATGTTTTGAATTAGCCTTCCATTAAAGTAGAAAACTGATTTTCTTATCAAATATGTTTGCCTGTGTAGTGCTGGCATTGACACTGCTACATGCTTTTTCTTCACTTACCAGCTAGTGTATGTGCTCTGCCCTTCAAAAACCAGTGGCTTCAAGTTTCATAGCAATGATGTGAGAGGCCAAATCAGCCATCCAGCTTTATGGTGTCCTGCTATTAGTAGTGAACCTTTACATTAGTGTGAGAGGTTGCTCAGCCCCATACTCATTGAGACTAACTTATTGTCTGACAAAGATGTAATCAGTGTGTGATACTGGGGTGATGCTGCTGGAATGGGTGCAGCTGTAGCAGCACAAGTACCACTGTACTGATGTAGCTGAGCTCTGCCCTTTAAGCTCAGAGGTCAATGACTCTCTTACAGCGCTGTCCCAGGGGTATGCAGTTGCTGCATTGAACACCAAGACTCCAATTGTCTCATTGCACTGGGGAAAAGGTTATGGTGAAGATCCTTCCTGAGCCTGTTGGCATGAGCAATTGGGTCTGACAGGATGCATTTGCCTAGGTATCCACCAGCCTTCTAGCTTGAAAATCCATGATGATATGGAAGCGGCTCCACAGCATTCAGCAGTGGTAGGTCAGCCTGAGGCTATGCTCTAGTACACTGACTCTGGCCTTCTCTCCTGCTCTAAGAGCACAGGCAACCTGCAGTGTGCCTTATCTCATCTCCTTGAGATCCTTCTCCTTAAACCCTTGCGATGCTGCGCTCCAAAGCCAACAACCACTGCAGTGTTTTGCTTTAAAAATGCACTTCTCTCAATGAGGTTACTGAGAAGTTTTACACTTCAATGGAATGCATCTGCCTGGAACTAGTAAAAAGCAAGGAGGCTGTTCTAAGCAACCGAAAACTAAGCTGATGGATTTCATATTCCTGCTGATTTTCCAGATGTTTCCCAAATTTCTTAGCAATAACAGTATATAACACTTGCTGTTTCATGGTTCCTTCTCTGTTGCCTTTGCTTGTTTGTTTCATGGTATACTTAGCAGTTTGGTAGGGAAAGGGTTTTTGCCTTGTGTTTAAAGCACTTGAAAAGCCTTGGTTCAGGAGTGGAGTACAAAAAGAAGACTCTGTAGCTGTGGAAAGGGGGTTTATGTGTGATTTTGGGAGGATTTCACCTTTGTGCCTTTGGATTTTGAAAGAATGCAGCTAACTTCTTGGTGTTTTGGGCTGAAAAGACTATTCTTCCAAGAAAAATTGGTGACTCCTGGAAACTCCAGAAGGAGACAACAAAATAAGCTGTATGCAAGATTGAGCCTCTTTCAGTTTAGTTCTAGGGCAGGGCAAAGAGCTCTTGAATAGAACGCTACTCAAGGAATACTGAAGGCAAGGGAGCAAAGCAGTGCATCCATTTGGCACTCCAGGAGGGAATTAAAAGGAGCTAGACATAATTGAGTTGCTATATGGCAGGGTATCAGGGGTAACACTCCTTGTGAGACACTGAAGTTCTTCCAAAGCCAGGGATGGTTTGCATCAAATACTTGCTGTCAAGAGGCTTGATGAGAAATTGCCTATTTTCCTCTACCAGTGCTTTGTTTTAAATACAATAGTTTGGATTTTTAGCATTAAGAAAGAAACCCCATGTTTATTTTGGGAGTTATTTTTATCCTTTGTTTTTTCCATTTTACCATGAGGAAGAAAAGGAGAAAAAAAGGTAACATTGCAGAGTGAGAAAAAGCAGGATGCCAAAGAGCTGCAATTCTGATGATGAATTCATTTTATGGGAAATAAAGCTGGAGGGGAAGACAACTCTTCTGCATTTCCCATGGAAAACAACTGATGTTTTGCCTTTGTGGCCACCCTGGACCTTGTCTCCAGTGTGCAGAATTAGTGGTCTGCTCCTGTGGGGTACTCTGGCCTGCTTCAGAACGACGCTTTGTGTAAGAGCAGCACAAGCTTCCCAGAAATATTGCACAACTGGCTTGGAGATATCCTCATCTTTATCCTCAGAATCACAACAAAAGCCCCTGTTTTCCTCAAGGCAAACACAGGGTTTTATAGGGAACTTAGCAGGTTTGCAGCCTGGGATTTGAGCCTTCAGGAACTGCCTGGAAAGAAATGTAAACAGTCACTCAGACAAAGCTTTGTGTGTAAATGTGCCTTCTATGCTATATTAAAACCAATGCAGTCATTGGTTGTGTATCTGTAATGCAGAGAAAGCCCTGCTCGTGTGCCCACAGTACTGTGCACATCTTGCATGCACTAATGTGGCTACTTTGGGTGGAGTGGGAACTTGGACATTCATCCAAAAAATGAATGGGTCTTTTTTTCCCTCCTCTTTCCCCAAAGCTGTTTCTCCATCTGTTTTTAGAAGTGGTTGGTTTACAGAAGCAGCCCAACAAAAAGCCAAGGGTGAAGTCAGGTCACTGAGGTCTGTGAATAGATACTCAGATGACAGGATAGTGGAGGATGCAGGAAGCACAACAATGGAAAAATGTGTGAAGTGATGGAAAGTCAACAAGCGAGAGTGAATTTCTATCTTTATCTCTTAGACTCTATTCTCCCTTCAGTCTGCTTTAGTGTTGCTGAGTGAAGTAACAGCCCACCTCTTCCAGAACCCAGGGGGTTCAAACCTTGCCTAAAACATGCTTTTCCCTGGGTAGAATACAGATAAGGTGTATACAACAGTGACTAGAAAAAGCTGTGGGGCAATGGGAGGAGGATGGGTTCTACCTTGCTTCAGCAAAGCACCATTGCTAGGCTTTTCTCAATGGTACCTTGGTTTCTCCGTGTGACTCCTTAGGTAGCTTTACAACAAGCTGCTAAGGGGACTGAGCAATTAAGATGTATGAGTGGTGGTGAATGTGATAGAAGGTCATGAAACAACTGCTGTCCTCTTCTATATCTTGTCTAGGAAAGCATTTGGCAGTTTCAAAAGGCAAATGTAAATCAGCATTTCTCTTAATGGGCCAGACCCAAATTGATGATGTCCTACAAGAATCAATATGCATTCCAATATCTTTTCAGTCTGTCTCTTATGTAGCTGACATCCTTTTTTTGTGGCTGGAAAATGAGTATGAAGCCTCAGTGTACGTGATTTGTTCCCAACCTGTAGGGTAGAAAGGTTGAAGTTCAGCTCAGTGCCTGCAGTTTAATTGCCTTTGGTAGGAAAGGTCAGTGAAATTCGTGGTGCTTATAACATGCACTGGCAGAAGAAAGGCTGCTCTCTTGGAAACAGCCTTTTGAAATGGAGCGTGCACAGTTAGAGGCAACTGATGACCATAACTAGGCTGCATTTGGTCTACCATATCATTGTGCTGCTGCTGTTAAAGCATGCATTGTGGTGTCACACTTATGTAAAGCTTTGGGTAACTCTCTTCAGCATTAGGGAAAAGTGGCTCCATTCCCTTCTCTTCTTTGTGCCTCAGCAGAAATGCTGGAATGAGGTGGTTTTCCAGTATTTGGGATATGAGATGCATGCTGGCTGAGTCTCATAGCTACTGCTTAGGCTATTCCTTTGTTTCTTGAAGGCTTGATGAATTTTTAAAGGCCATAGAGATGTTTAATAGGTATAAGCCTTTTTCTGTATGGGAAGACTGACACAGTGTCAGGCAATGGCAGGGTGGTTTTGTGTGTGCAGGGGGAAGTCTTCCATATAACACATCGAGCTCTGAATATTGAACTCAACCAGAGTCAGCCACTTCTTTTGCTTAAAAGAAATCAAATTGCAGGGTTTTCAACCTTGAAGGCAAATCACTTTATGACTTCATTGTTTAAATATAGGTTTTGTTTTGCGGGGGGATCGTTAGACTTGAAGCAAAAGCCTTGTAGCCCAGGGACTGTCACTTCTGATTACTTCCAGTGACACTTCCAATTATTTCCAATCACAATTCCAGGGACAAGAGGAAAAAGGAGCCACGTTCTCTAGCATCAGGGCTTGGGTTTTTTTTCCTCCCTGAACAAAGGGCCATTTATCAAACCTCTGCAGGAAAAGGTACAGAGCCAGACTGGGAGCTCTGCTGTGGTAGGGTAATTCCAGAGCAAATCTGAAGTGAAACTAGAAGCTGGTGTCTGGGAATCCTGCTGTGGATCCTGCCTTGTTGAGTAATATTAAGGAAATTGCTTCATTTTCCCCAGGCGTCAACTGGCACTAGCACTCATTTCGGTGCACAACAAGCAGCTCCAGTGAATGTGTGCAAAATGCTCTGTGGGTCCTGTAAGACATGAGCATACAAAAGTGCTGCTCATGGAGAGCAAACGGCTTAGCGTGCTCAAAGCAGGGAATGAGTCTGCTGGGGGAACTTCACTGACTTCTAGGCATGTAAAGTGAAGGATTTGGTGCAGTGTAGTGAGCCTATGAGCTATTGTGTCCTCCAATAAAATGAAGCAACATTCCAGCCAATGGAAGCTGGAGCACTACCTCATTTTCAGATGTCTCTGGTAGCATTACTTTGAACTGCTCAAGTGTAAAAGTAAGTCTAAAAATGGTGTCACAGCTTTCAATCACAGTTAGTGATTTAATTTCCTCAGTCATACCACACTAGGCTGTGAGTGAAGTTGGACCTGCTGAGTGTAGGGGTTATTATTAGCAGCTGATTGCTTTATTTCCTTTATAGTTAAAGGCACCAGCTAAGATCAGGGCTCTACAAACACTAGGGAGACTGTTTTACATTGTACTAATAGATGATGAGTAACAGACCTGATCTGATGTTAGGAGCCTGAGTCAACTTACAATGGGAATTGCACGCAGCTTCACGTGGTGACTGCTCTTAAAGTGGGAATGAGATGTATCAGTGGCCTGGTAGAATGAAGTGCTGGTGTTTACTTCTTACTGCCATAAATCCCCTGTTGTTGTTCTTCAAGTGGTGGTGGTGTCCCTCACTTCTGC
>WYDI02025411.1:28463-41799 GCA_009867235.2 Psittacus erithacus | reverse complement strand
CAAACTGACCAAAGAGGTATTCCATACCACAGCACGTCATGCCCACTATATAAACTGGGGGCAGTCACCTGGAAGGGTGAGATCACTGCTCGGTCAGACTGGGTATCAGTTGGCAGGTGGTGAGTGGTTGTATTCTCTTCTCTTGTTATTGCCCTCATCATTATTACTATTGGTGGCAGCAGCAGTGATTTGTGTTATACCTTAGTTACTGGACTGTTCTTATTCTCAACCCGTGGGATTCACATTCTTTCCCTTCTCCTCCCCATCCTTATCTCAACCCATGGGAGTCACATTCTTTCCCTTGTCCTCCCCATCCTTATCTCAACCCATGGGAGTCACATTCTTTCCCTTGTCCTCCCCATCCTTCTGGAAGCGGGGGGAAGGAAGGGGAGGGAGTGAGAGAGAGACTGCGTGGTTCTGAGTTACAGCTGGGCTAAAACCACGACAGATGAAATGATGTTGTTTAACCAAGAGGATCAAAGACTCCCAGGAAGGCTCCACACCAAAGCTGCCCCTTGCCAGTCTGACAGCAGCTCTCGGCAGTAAGCTGCCATGGGCTGAGACCTGTTTGTGTGAGAGAGCTGAGGAACAATCAACAGTGATACAATGCTTACTCACCCCTCTAGATCACGGGGTTTACTGTTTTTAGCCCAGATGCCTACATGAGGAAGACAGTTAACCTACTAATGCTTCCCAAGTCACAGACTCACTGGTTGGCTCCCAGTGGCTCCTCTTGCAGGGCTATAAACTATCTGCCAATTCCCAGTAAACTTCCCAGCCCTTCCAAAAATCCATTTGTAGCAGCAACTGATTTGCCACAGGAATTTGCCCCTATTCCAGGAATACCAACAGATTTCCCTTCCACATCTGTATTTCTGAAGTGGCAATTAGGCTGTAGATAATACACACAAGTATTACAGAGACTTTCAAGGCCACATTAGACACTTAGTTTGGTTTTCCCCAAATCCTAGTATCAGAAACCCTTACGCCTCCTTTAGCAGAAGCAATCTACACTTTATTTCAACAAGCAGGTTTGGGGTTTTTGTTTGTTTTTCCCTAATGTTACCGCATCTGAAAGCGGTTTTTAGATAGCAGCACATAAGCACAAATTAATGAAAATGCTGGGCCACAGCATAAAGAGATATCTATCCTTCCTGCCACTTAAGACAGCCTTACTACAAACCACAAAGCTTATCTGACTAGGAACACTGGGTGATATATAAGCTGCTCAAAACAGTGTCAGGAACACAGCTTTGCAAATCAGCTTAGAGGCGACCTTCAGAGGTGATCTGCCACCACTGCACCCAGGAAGGTCTCTGTGAATTACAAAACCACAGACCCTTTCATTCGGCAAAGCATGGACAGATTGTATTTCCACCATCCAAGTGCCAATGAGCACGTTCAGTACTCACAACCTGCTTCTGTACTGCGAGCACAGGGAGTATCCACGTCTATTCTGGCACCACCAGCCAAGTTGCTCCCCTTCTGAGGATGCATATGTATGTTAAAGCCTTTGGGATGCAGGGAGACCCCCCTGTAGTCCTGATCCAGCTCTGGGGCAACAACACAAGACAGATGTGCAGCTGCTCTAGTGGAAGGGGTCCCTGCCCACTGCAGGGGTTGGAACTGGATGAGTTTTAAGGTCCCTTCCACCACAAACCATTCCGTGATTCTGATTCTATGAAAATTAGAGCTTTATAGAGTTTCATGCAACAGCCTTGGACACAGACAACAGCAGTCTGAATGATGACTGTCTAGGGGTGTTGAATTTGCAATACTTCATCTTCTCTGACAACTGAAGTTCTTCAGCTAAGCCAAAGACAGCCTACAAACAATCCTGAAATTGGCTACAGGAACTGACATGAATATTTCTCAGTTTTCCTATTGCTAAACGATTACACGTAGTCTGGGTGGTGAAAGGAGACTTCCTAGTCTAGACAGCACGGCTGTAGGCTCCATTTCCACGTCCAATGTTAACTCCAAGAAGTTCTAAAATGCCTCATGTTTAATGCAGAACTAAAATATCCCAATCTTCAAAGAAAAGAACCAACCCCAAAAAACAAACAAGAAGAAGAAAGCCACCACAACCACACATGAGAAACCTGCGGTAAATAAAAGGAAGAGAAACTGGGTTGCTTAGAAGAGGAGTATTCTGTCACAGTGAATAGATCTGATGCTGGATAGATTCTGATACACATGCACACAAGAAGAAGGTTATTTCTAACCTTGACCCTGGGAACAACAGAGACCAATCTGACAAACAACCTCAAGTGATGTTTAGGTTTGAAGGCAGTGTCATATACAATCATGGTTTGTCTTTGTACAGCTACCGTATAAAAATAAACAGCTTGGAATACACGGGCTCCCGCAGCTGCCTGCAACCTTTAAGTCCTGCCATTTCAGACATACACAGCAGCCATATAGCATGAGAGGGCACTGAAGAGTTTCAAGTCAATGATAACAAATCCAGACAGCGGACAGAAAAAGGTTCCACAGCACACACCACCGATATCCAGAACCCCTACACAGCACTCTGAGGTGTACAACTGCAAGGGCCACAGACATCACCTTGTGTGTTTTGCAAGTACATTCAGCCCGAGTGCCACCTGCCAAATCTGTCACATACCCACCATCCGCAGCTGGGATTAGGATTTCCCTGCTCCCTCCTTTGCCCACTTGGTTCAAATGCATCTCATGGTTTTCTATCAAAACCTCTTTGCAACATGCTGAGAGGATTTTCAGTCACGTCATCTAAATCTCAGTTCCCTCACTCACTCCCTTGGTTTGGAGCACACGTGGCCAGGAGAGAACAATTTCACATCACTGCAGCATTTTACCTGCAATATTCTTCTACATTTAGCTACTTCTCCAGCTCATGCTTTGCACAGACTGCCAAGCAAGCAACACAAGCTGGATTTATCTGCCACCCATCAGTCTGAGACTTCCCTTTAACGCTTGAGTCTCCATAGGAAGGGAACTGAGAAATGTATGCCGTACTACTAACACTGCTGGAAGAGGTTATGCCTCTCTTACATGCATTCATGCTCATCTCCATCTTACTCAGCGCATTATGGTTTTCTTCTTCTAAAAGATGCAGATTAAATCTCTCCTTGATCATACGCAATGGCAGCAGAATGATTTATTTTACTTTTCTGCTTTTAATAAAACCAAAGAGCAATAGGAAAGACAAAAGAAAAACTCATCTGTCTCAGGTATCTGAACTTCCTCCCATGCTGCCACGGTTCACCATTGAAATAATGAGGTGTGATTTCTTTAATATGTTAATTACATAAATAGGTACTTAGGAACTACTTAAACAGGAGATTATTTACCCCATTGACTGCAGAAGCCCACGTGTCAGCACATCTGCTGCACAGGGATATTAAATCTGTTCACACAAAACTCATACTCTCTGTGGCTAATGGGGACGAGGTTAGTAGCGTGAGACCTGAAGCAGGGGCTCTGGGTTTTATCCAACAGGCCCTTAAGACTGGCACAATGGATAATGTTAGCAAATGCCTCTAGATTTCTGAACACCCTGTATGAACTTGCCTCTGGGAAAAGAAATGGGACTTTTATTCAGGAGAGTTTTCTATGTGTCTGTTTTCCTTTTGAAAGCTTCTGCTCTGTGTTATTTAAAAGCAACACTCAGACACCCAGCAGCCTTTAGAGGAACGGTATTAGTGTGATTATGCACTTTAAGACTAGAATGACAATGGTGGTTGATGATGTTTAGAAAGAGTGCATTGAGAGCAGCTCAGTTACAGTGTTAGCTCTGCCTTGGTTCACCTTCCCAGCTGCTGCTGGAGGAGCTCCACACCATTATTTTAATAAGATGATGGTGAGGGCCTCTTCTCCATCTATCACATTCATTTCACACTACTTCCACAACACAGGCTCGCTGGGAAGGGTAAGTGTCGGAAGACTCTGGAGGTGCAGAAAGCGATTGCCAAGACTACAGTTAATAAGAGGAACAGAAAACACAAGCCTGGTTTCCACGTCCAGCAAGTGCACAGCAAGCTTTCTTGAGCAGAACAAGCTCTGTCTGCTTCCACCTCACGCAGGCACGGAAATCAAACCGATGCTCGTATCAGGGGAATGAACAGTTAAGAGCTGTTCACCGCAGTTATGTTTTTGCAAGACCACTCTAATAGGAGCAGCTCACTGAGTGGACACTTCACTTTAGGTAGAAAGGGCAATACCCTCCATACCCTCATAAGGCAGCTCGGAGCACACAAAATGGGCTCCTGACACTCCTGCAGTCTCTGGCAGCACGTGTCTGTTCCCATGGGCTTCAGAGCCTCACCAGGCTAAGCTGGGCTTTGCAAACATTCCCTTCCCAAAGACATTAACAGCCACTTTATCAATCCACATACATGGAAACGTGCAGCCAAATATACATACCCCAAACACGTGTCGCATGCACAACAGAAGCATGCCCACACACCCCCACTCACAGCCAAATGCAGTATAAATAACCCATATAAATAGGCTTGCTTAAATAAAGTCTCTTGCTTAAATAAGGCCGACATAAATACTCTCTTTTTTGCTGCCTGCTGCATCTCACTTTCAAGTCTGGAAAGTGGCAACCACATTGGAATGACTGGAGAAACCCCATCAAAGCACATCAACACCCCACTCAGAGTCAACAGATGTGAAGGGCAGGTGAGCTCAGCATCCTGATGTAACATCACTAGTGAAGACTGTGTGGAAAGGAGGAAAGGCAGGCAAGTTTTTGTATGTGTGTTACTAATATCTTGTTATCTGATAACAGGATAAGTATCAGCGAAGACAGGCAAGTGAGGAGTTGCAAACAGAGGAGATCCTCAAGCACTAAAGCAGCAACCTCCCCAAAACTAAAGGGATAAAAATAAACCTGTTGGGAAAAGGAAAAGGCAAAATAAAGGAAAAAGAAAAAGAAAAAAAGAAAAAAGTATTAGAAAAGGAAAAAGAACTTTCCCTTCTTCCCCTGCGCCTTTGGAAGGACATCAGGTGACCGTCCACACGCCTCACTATGCCCATGTCTCTATTCATCAATATGGTTTTATGGACGTTTTGTGTCTCATCCTTTCCAAGACACGTCGAGAAGCTGTGAAGATTGTTTTCTCCGCAGACGGGTAGGAAGGACCGGCTGTCAGAAAGGACTCTCTGAACCTCCCTCCAGCAACCCGACTTCACGTTCAGCCCACACACCAGGCCCAGCTCTATCAGTGTTCTGGCTCATTTTGTCAGGGCTGTTGCATCTGCTCAGAGCTTCCTTCCCACTAATGAGCCTTTCCCTAATCACTCTTCCCAGTAGATATTTCTTCAGTCTCAGTCACCCATGAGCTAAAGACGCCATCAATACTGCAGCACAGCTACGCTTGCCACCTCAGAGGCAAATCCTCCTTGCTCTTGCTCTCTTCATTGAGCTCTCTGCTCTTTGCACATGGTAGGAGGAACGATTTATTCCTCTTCCAAGGGAAGAGGCAAATTTATAAAGGTCAAGTGACGCAGAGGCAGCTACAACAGTGGGTACAAGTTTTCTTCTCCTTTCATTCCCCACCCTCTGAAGCACAAGCACATGTATAATGCTAAGCCAGTGGTATTTCTACCTGTTATATTACCCTTTATTCAGGGTTGGACCATTTTTGTTCCATTAATGCTTTCCTCTAAACGCATTTCAGAATTGGTTAAAAAAAATATTAGAAAGACTGAGGTTTAAAAAGGTTTCACTCTTCCTTAATCATGCAGGGATCTATTTTCAAAGCTGTATGCCAGGAGTATTCCACGTGACTCCCATTCATGTTAAAATTAGAGTCACCAGAATAAACCCCATATGCTGCTTTGAAAAGGTACTGCAACATGTCCAAGGAAAATTTCTGCAGCTTAATGGTGCTTGCACAGTTTTGCTGCCTGTTTTCCTTCCGTTGATTCCTGCATATATTTTTAAACACCTTTTCCTTTCTTTAAATAACACTTTGTACTATTTGGAAAAATAGAAGTGATTTGGTGGTTGTCTTGGTTCCCCTGCAGCCTTTTTCTTTCACAATTATCAGTTTAATCATGATAGCTTTGCTCTGGAGGATGCGGAGCTTCCAGCATCACTCTTTTCTCGAGGGCTGCTCAATATTTTTGTGTTAGCCTGAAACCGATTTTCACATCTGGACAGCAGGGAAGTTGCTTCAGCGCAGGCTGAGGCACAGTCCCTCCCTGGCAATAACAGCACCGCTGCTCGTACTGAAGACGAACAATGTGAATGTAGGTTTCTACATTCAAGGTCCTGGTCTCGCACAGGGATCTTCTGCCCAGCACAGAACACCTGTAACATCTGTGGCAGCCACAGAACCCACTTACCCACCCAAAGCCACCTGCAGCACTGGGCTTGTTGTGAGCACAGCTTGTCCTGGTTTGCCTTGGTCATCACAGCGAGCATGGCCTACGCTGTGCTCATGTACACACACACTAATAAATACCAGCTCATTATTAAGTTTGGTATGTACGACCCCAGCCTTCTGGGTCATCTGAAGAGAGGGAGGGGAAAAACCCAGTCTCTGACAGCTCTGGGTCTCTCGTCATTGCTCTCTAATTTCCACTGCTTACTAACATGGGATGCATGAGACACCCTGCGCAGAGAGACAGCGTGAATGCCACCTCCGTTACTTCCCTCATCCTTCTCATTGCTGTCCCAAACTGCAACACGTTTTCATTTCAGCCGCTTACATCAACACTGCACCAAACCACTTGGTTACTTTACAGGATGCAACGAGGGGAAAAACATTTTGCTTAAATGTGGAAGGTGCTTCCACCACAAGAAAACATCCCAACAAACAAACGTCCCCTTGCTAACAGAATCAGGACACAAGAAGTAAACCAAGACAGGGCTGTCCTGTCATTAAAGCACAGGCAACCTAACTAGGGAGTAAGTTCCTACCTCTACCACAAGTTTTCCAGGCAACATGCACCATGACATCATTGATGTACTGTTGTGATCCAACTAAAAGCTACTTAACATCGCCTTTCCTTTCTCCTTTGTTACCCTTTGTACATTCTGTCAATTTAAATGGTGGTCTCCTTTGGCCAGAAACCTACGCTTAACAGAAATACCTATAACTTCCCAGGATAGCACAGTGAGAGCCTGCACATGGAACTAGAACCTGCATGCAATGGAGCTTTAACTAAGGCAGAGGCTTGTGTACAAGACAAGCACTTAGAAAGAAAGAAAACAACCCAAAACCAACCACAAACCAACAAACATCCCCCAAACCAATCCACTGGGAGCCAAACATCGCTCTGTAATTCCTACACATGACCCGCTGCAAGCATTAGGGCTCAGACAGCAGTTCCTGTGGTTAGACAGGATGCCATGTCAGCTGAGCTACATAAAAAGCTAAATATTGATATGTAAATATTCCGTGAATATTTAGTGAAACGAAACAAATATTTAGTGAAAAATTTAAATATCTAGTAAATATTCCGTGACACTTTCTTACCTGAATGTTAGCAAGAAGAGCTTTGGGGAAATGCTTTTGACCTTACATTTCTGAAGGAGCTTGAATGCCCCTGAGTAATGATAATTCAGCTGTCAGAGTGAAAACAAGTTAAAACTGCTTTAAAGGGGTCACTGCAGTTAATGGAGGACGCCTGGCTTCTTCAAAGCGGTTCCTGCATCCATCACAAGGATCTTTTGCACCTTCTTTAACATTAGAAAAAAACTATGAGACTGGTTGATGCTGCATCTGTGTCTGCTTCAGTGCTGATGATACGAACGACTACTTCTCCCTGTTTCCTACTGGAGAGGAAAGCAATTTTTACACATAAAGCTACAGAGTAGTTCAGGTTGTAGCAAGCTCTTGTCATCATCAGGTCCTGCACAGAAAGCAGAAATAACCTCAGCCTTAAGTCAGGATGCGCAGGGCCTTGTCTGGGCAAGTTCTGAGTTCCTCCAAAGATGAAGATTCCATCATCTCTCTGTGCAACCTCTTCCAGTGCTGCAGCACCATCAGTAGTTGGTAATATTTTATCCTTATGCCCTACCAGTTTCCTTCACTGCAACTTGTCCTTCACTGTGCTCTGACAGGGGTATGCATCTTCTCTACGCCTTCTGGCGCAGACAGTGGAAGAAAACACAGCTGGATCCACCGTCCCCCAGCCTGGTCCAGGATGAACAAACCCAGTTCCTCCACATTCCCCTTGAACACCACATACTCCATCCCTCTTCACCATCTTGCTGGCCTCTGCTGAACTAGCTCCACTTCATCAATCTCTCCCCATTACTAGGGCACAAAGCTGGGCATGCTCTTCCAGCTGCTGCCTCCCCAGTGCCACACTGTGGAACTAATCCCTTCCTTTGACCTGCTAGCTAAGCCCTAGCTAACGCAACCCAGCACACAGTTAGGCCACATCACACAAGGGTGCACTGCTGACTCACGGTACTCATCAACACAGCGACTGTCCTATAAGCAATCACCTACAATTATAGTTGTAAAACATGAGACTAGTCTTTCTGAGTCCTCAGTCTGCATTGGCAATCACCCATCCCCAGCTTGCTGTGGTGCAGAAATTAATATCAAAGCCCTGGCCATCATCAAAATCAATACTAGGTACTGAAGTGTTACTCGAGTACTAAAATCAAGAAGCGTAGAGAAGGAAATTAGAATCATCAAATCCTTTCACATGATAATAACTGAAGCAAATTGAGGAGCTATGAAACATCCTGTTCTCCAGCACTTAAAAACAGCAAGCTAGAACAAAAACTCTAACCCATGCAAAGCCAGGTAAGTTTTATGGAGGGATTTTGTTTCTTTTCTCCCCAAACAGAACCATCAGTTTAACAAATTTGCTTTAGCTGGAAAGACTTTACACAGCGGAGGGCCATTTAGGCCATGTATGTAACTGAAGCCATTTGCAAGCCGCACACATGCAACACCTTCCGCCTGAGGTTTATGTCCCAGATTGGTGGTGATAGCTCTTTTCTCTATGAGGAATTAGGCTAGACAAAAGAATAACCAGACTATCTTCATGAACTGGCTTCCAATATTCTACGACCTCAAAGGGTCTTTTCTGGTCTCTTGACAGGAGATGTGGATGTGCAAAGCAGTCAGCAGGTATCCTATGTATAGCAAGTGAGAAAAGTTATTAACACCCTCACTAGGGCAGGTGGAAGTGCTGTATGAGCTGAGCCATGCCATTGCTCCAAGGAAAGGGAACAGGCAGGGAGAAACACAGGGGGAATAAATCTCTGGAGGTCAGAGAATTGAACAGGGAAAGAGGTTAAAGGAAGCTTCACAGAATGAGTATCAGTTACATGACAATCAGATCAATTCAGGTTTAAAAAGAGAATTCCCAGGAAGAAAAAAGCCCTTTAACAACTCCCAAATCCCTGTATTACATAGAAAAGAGTTCTTGGAAGGAATCTGCAAAACTTGACAGCGATGAGATTGCATCCTTCAGCTCACACACCTGATTTTACAGAAATAAGGATGCGCCATTTTCCTGCTTGGTGACTTTTGAGATGGTATTTTCACCATGAAGGACTGATCAGTTGCTTCTGAAGAGTGACTTCATCACTGCCCTGGGCAGCTCCATTGCCCTCCTCTGGCCCTACTCTAGAACCTCAATGTCTCTCTTGTAGTGAGGGGCCCAGAGTTAAACATAGGATTCGAGGTGCAGCCTCAGCAGTGCCCAGCACATGGGGACAATCACTGCCCTGGCCCTGCTGCTGCACTGGTGCTGATACAGGCTGGGATGCTGTATCAGCATCCTTGGCTACATGGGCACAGTGCACTCTTCCTCTCACTCCAGCTCCCAGCAGCCCTCCCGCCCCACATGCCTCCACCGCAGCCGCCTCAATGTGCACTGGTACCCGGGTAGCAGGATCACTGTGCCGGATACTGACCACTTACCTCATGTGCTAAAAATAGAGACACGCAGCAGCAGCAGCAACGGACTGGCAAATGCCTTTTTAATGGTGACTGACGTGTTCAGCCAAGACAATGAGCGAGATGGAAATTGAAAACAATGAAGGACATTTGTATGAGGTGACAACAACAAAGCTCCCTGGCTTTGCTCAGGAAACACGCATGAAAGGTTTCTGCTGCTCTTTTCAACCATGATGTTATTTAGATCATAATTACTTAAAGCAAAGCAACAATAATACAAATGATTCTGCTACTCAAAGACAGGCCATAAAAATCTCATTGTCAGCTGCATCATTCATCACCATCACCTCATTTCAACTGAAACAAAATCTCCGAGACATCACCTCCCTCCCCTTCCTTCCCTTTTTTATTTGCCTATAAAATAAGGCCGATAGTCTGGGGAGCTCTCAGGCTGAATTCCATGCATTGTGATTCACAAAATGAGAATCTGGTATTATATGCCCACTGACATTCACATCAGCAGCAATTCATGCAGCAAAAAGCCATATGCCATGCGCCTCTGATTTAACTGTACTACAAACCATATCCTAGAACGGAGAAATAAAAATACAGAGAAAAGAGTGGTTCCTGGGATTTAATTATTATCCACACTTGAAGACAGGAATGACAGGAGCAATACCACAAAATAGGCTGTTTTGCTGACAGTTCCAGTTAGGTTTTGTCATTTCCCTTAGTGACTAACACACTCTACATGCAAAGGAGGAATTCTTTCCCAGTGCAAAAGGGCTCCACAGAGCATAAAACAAAGAGGTTAGCACAGATAACCTGCACTCAGTGCTCCTCCTCCGGTTATCAGGCTTTCCACTCAATCATCTTTGTGAAGGCTGAGGTGTTTATTGGTTTGATCAGCACCCACAGAGATGAAAATGGAGAGCGCTTTGAAGATACATAGTGCCAACAGCTTCCAAAATTGCCATCTCCAGGGCGTAAACAGCCCCGTATGTGTTCCACAGACACACAGAGGCTTCATTAGAAAGCTGGGGGGTAAAATGCGCTCTGCTAGGCTTCCACAAATAAGGAACTTCACTGCTGAAACCAACAGCAACTTTCATCACTGGGATAACGATCGGACAAACAAGTTTCTGACCAAGGAACAGATATAATAACAACTGTTTTGTTGAGACACCCCTTCCTTACCTTACTTTCTGCTTGAAGAATCCATCTTTCTAAGGGTACCCATCCTGGCATATAAACAGACTGAATTTCAGCTTTTGAACACTTCTCCTTTCAAGCCTATGCCTGCTGTGAAATTGTTGCATATGTGTTCACTGGAGAAGGACGGTTCAGCTAGGATACTAACTAGATGCTATCCTCCTACTAAGGACCTTTGAAACCTCCTGGCAAAGACAGAAAATAGTAGAGATACTCTTGTAATGAAAAAAACATCTTTGAACTAGAAAAGCAGTTCGTAATCTACAAAGTGCAGGGAAAGGGCAAGTGCTGCTCCTACTGCTTCATTATCCAGACCAAGCACCTACATGTCACACACTAGCTTTTCTCAGTGTATTTGCATTCCTGACAGTGCTCATTAACACTGACCGCTTCCAAAAGGAAGCAACCAGCTACATGTGAAAAAGCAACACTCTTGTTCAGTTCCATTGAGCTTCACAGTCTGGACCTCTGGGGTATGAATAGGCCAGGCTGGATGGGGCTTGGAGCAAGCTCTCTAGTGGAAGGCGTCCCTGCTCGTGGCAGGGGCTGGAGCTGGAGGAGCTTTAAGGTCCCTTCCAACCCAACCCAGGCTGTGATTGTATGAATATTCAAATCAGATTTTACAGACCGATGCCTCAGTAAGTGGAAGGAAGATCACATCTTCATTGCCTTAAACACCCCTTCTCTTGTTCCGGCAGCCAGAAGCAGCTGATGAGTATCAAACTGGCTCTGACAATGCAGCGGGACACATCTGGAGATCTGACAGGTATAGATAAATGAACTGAGAGGACTAAACAGAGCCATTCTGCTCCGAAATGAGCAGCTGGTGAAGGAGCAAACCTGCAACATCCAGGCCACAAAACGCACAGAATGCTGATCAAATACCAGGGAAGAATCTTCACTACATCACATTAAATTGCACTGCTTGAAACAGACCATTCTAAACAAAGTGGCTGCTAACAAAACAGACCTGACACCTTCCTGCACCCAAATCATGTTCCAGGAGATTCCCCTTTGGAGAGTGGGGCTTTAACTCAATTAAAAAATCACTATTTCTGTACAAGCTATGCAGCAGACCTGCAAAATGCTAACTGCGATACATGCTTAAAACATACATGCATTCCACAATGAATGATAAAAATATATCTATAGCAATTATCCATGTCCAATAAAAGTTAATAAAGTGCTAATGGCATCAGCTGTGAAAATGCGGGATCTAATTTGTGCTCATCTGCCTAAGCCTGGGGAATACTGAATTCACTCCATGTGAGAATAATCTATTTGCTGTACCCCTGCCTGATACAAACAAAGTATTGCCAAGGGAAGGTGCACTAAAGCTGACATGTGCCATCAATTGCACATTTCCCACATGGGAAAATGCAAACAGAACACCCTTCCAAAGCTTCTCTCCAAAGAGGCCAAATTCACCTGCTTCAGAGCGCTGGAAAACCAGCCATAAAAAACCAATAAATGCTTTGGAGAGCACCTATCAAGAGATATTTATCATCCCTTTTACCTCTTCTCATTGAAAGGAAAAGGGAGCCACAGATGAATTTACAGACTGGCCAAAGGATTTTACTTTCAAGTTTGTCTGGATTAATTTTTCTCCTGTTTGAGGGACTGGTTCCTTCACGCTCCTGAAGCACAATTTGCCATCGTCCTGCAAGCATCCCTGTGAGCAGCTGGGAAAGAGGGGCAGAAACAGAGGAAAGCAACACCCCTGGGGCTGGAGCTGCTGCTGCAGCCTGGAGCTGATCTGGAGCAATGGAGGAGGCTGGAGAAAATGGCCGGACATCCCGTTTCTGCTTCTGCCCCTGATGCTGCTAACACTGCCAAGGCACTTGAGCGCTGGTGCCTTTGCCTCCCTCCTGCAAGAACAGGGTTTATCAAGATCCAGCCGACTCTGCAACGAGCAGAAAAGCGCAGGATATTGTTAGTGCCACTAGAGGGGATCACTTGAGCACGCCAGGAGACCTGCTCCTGCTGCACGTCTGGCATAGAGCTGCCATGGCAAGGACCAGCACCAGGACAAGGCTGCAGGCAGGGGGAAGTTCAGACAGGCTCCGCGCAGTCCGGAGTCTCCCCAGTTTGCAGAGCATTACTGAGTCCTCCCCTCATGACTCCAGAGATCTGATTTTCTTGCTTATGATGTTAAACCAGCTCCCTCTAACAGGATTTACCTGCCACAGGGGAGGCTGAGATGAGCTCTTAGGCAGAAGCTCTTCCCTGGGAGGGTGCTGAGGCGCTGGCACAGGGTGCCCAGA
>WYDI02025411.1:17941-28363 GCA_009867235.2 Psittacus erithacus | reverse complement strand
GAAGGTGTCCCTGCCCGTGGCAGGGGCTGGAGCTGGAGGAGCTTTAAGGTCCCTTCAACCCAAACCAGTCTGGGATTTTACAGCCCAGAAAAGCTGGTGTCAGCTCCTCTGTCCCACTGCTGCTCTGCCCTTTCCAAATGACACTCCATACTTTTACTTCCTTACGGGTAACTCACAGTACCTGATGGTGGTGTTGGCCCACAACACATTTCCACACAAAACACCACTGAAACAAGTACAGTCCTTAAAAGCCTGCCCTTGAACACGCAGTCACATTTTGAACCTAGCTTTACACAGTTACTCAGCCTACAGTTTCCACCAGCGTGTCAATACCAGAGCAGCTGAGAAACCTGTGGCACTGCATTCCCAAACCGTCAGCGAGCAGGGGAATGGTGTTTCTCATCTTTACGTTATGCTTGGTTACCTTTATTGTTATCTTGTCAGCGAGCAAGAAGAAATGTTCACAGGGTCTGAGCATGAGCAATAAACATCTTCTGTGCTTATCAAATGCCTCAGTGTCTGCTTTGGTGTTTAATTACAGGACTCATGTAGGGCATTTATTGTTTGCATCTGCTGCCACTGTGAACAATGTCTACTCTGCCGATTGCCACACGGCGGTTTGTTATGTGTATACCTGTCAGTGGCATATATTATCATCTCGCTGAGCAGATGCCACTCCTGCATGGGGATCCAGCGCTGCAGCATTCTGTGTTACTGAAACAGCCAAACACAAATGCATTTGCTCAAGGTACCCATGTCTCCCACTGTGAAATGAATGCTAGCTTTGCCAAAATGCTGAAACCAGAGGTTCTGGGGTCTTCTGAAAATGTTCTTCTGAGCACAAAATCAGTTTTCATAGAACTCTTTAAAAGCTGGTGGTTTACACCGTGATGAACTCAAACACATGGCCAGAGGGCAAAATAAATTAACTGCAGTTCTCAGTAATAAGAAAAATGCATCTGCAGCATCATTAGCCAACCTCGTCCCACTTTCCTGTTCCTCACACCTTTAGTTTCAGTGAATGCAGAAGATTCTGATTTCAAGCACCACACACTATAGGACTTTTGAAGTTTTTCAGTCCTGGCATCCCCTTCTTAACTCTAGCAAAGTTAAAAGGATAATCCTTATCTTGTTATGAGTAGTCACTTCTGGCTGTCTAAAACCCTGTAACTATGCTAACACACTACTAAAAGCAGCTATCATTGTGCCCATTCTCTACAAAGCAGACTCAAAACCTTGGTAGGTGAATCAACTTCATCTTTTTCCTTCCATACTGGGACTGGAAGCAGTCATTTTTATTCTTAATGGGTTTTTAAAGATAGCACTACACTGGGCACAGTATTAGCAAATGGTTCATGTTGTTCTGCAGGTCTAATAAGACAAGCTATAGCTGGGCTTTCAGCTAAAATAACACATTTGCTCACCCTTCCTCCTATCAACATGTGAACTTCAAACCTCCAAAAAGCAGCGACTGAAACCTCTGGAGAGCAGAGGTGAGAGGATCATCTTCTCCTACAAAACGCCCTATCTGTGGTCTCCTTGTCTCCAGAAAAACAGGGTGTGTATTTTACAAGCAGATCACTAACAAGACGGTCATCTCAATGTAGATCCTCATTAGGGCAATGCAAGCGCATTTACCCAAGTACAACCAGTGGGTATCAACAGAAAGAATTCCATTGGAAGGATGCTTTGGAATTTTACAATGAGGCCATCACCTTGAATTCCACCACTATTATGTTAAACAAAAACATCAACCAATTTAAGCGCGCCTTAGTCTGCATGGCAGCAGGGCCTGATTATCATGAGCACAGCGTAGGTGGTTCCTACATGAGGGAAAACTGACTGATGGGCACCTAATGAAATGGGCAGGCTGGTGATGAAGGTTTCTAGGTGCTGGAGTGCAAGATAACTCAGTCCGGCTTTCTTACAGCCAGCACTGCCTCCAAAAATCAATACACAATCCTTTCTTCAGCTGCAATAAAACATGTAGAATTATGTAAAGCTTGCAGAGAAGATTATATTTTCAAAGCCATAAACCATGCTGTCTGCTCACAAATGACTGCAGAGGACAGCGCTTGTAAAGTGTCTTTTGATCATCTGAAGGCTCAAAGGAAAACAAAGAATTTCAACGGGAATGCTTGCCACTTGCGTGTCTGTCTAACCAACTGCATCTTCATTGCTCTAGAAAACTCACCAGACTGAATTATGTATGTCTTAAAATGTTCTAAAGGCACAATATAAGCTTAACTGCCTGACTGAATTATTCTATTCAGACATCTACCAGTATACTGAGAGACTGTAAGGAAGGCTTTGGGTCTGACAGTATCATGCTATCACCACAGAGGTCCAAGCAGTTTCCTTAATGCGAAAGTTGACAAAAGGCGTCTCTTTTACTAAATGAGAACTGAAGAGACTACGCATGAGCCCATAACTGTTTCACTAAAATACCCTAAAATTCTCCCAACTATGAGCACAGTGCTGTTTTAATTATTATCCTTTTTTAAGCTTTAAAAACGAAAAAAGCCACATGTGAAATCTCTGCAACATGAACTGAGGAACTACGATGGCACAGTAGGCCACTGTGTCATCAAAAGAAAGCCTTCATCTGTGGCTTAAAACCCCCTTGGAACAGGCACTGAAACCTGAAGGGAAGTACTCTGTCACCTCACTTCTTTTAGCACCTATTATTCCCCAGTGTGAGAGAGTGAGAAGTAAATCTCTGTATGTGCACACAGACCTCCAACGGCCCCTCAACATACAAGCTACTGTGATTAATCAGAAGTTTAAAATTAACAAATTAAAGAGCTCCTTTTCTTCAATTATGATGAGAGATCAAAGCAAATGGATTAGCTTTTTAGAAGCACCTCCAGGTCTCAAGAGTCACCATCCATTACACTGACAGTGTTCTGTTTTGTCCCGGAGATGTGGGGGGAGGAAGGGAAAAAGGAAGAAAGTGAATGATCCCATCAGCCAGCAAGGTATTAAACCATAGCAAAGTGGTGTTTCATACATTACCATAACAATCAAGTTACTGAAATTGAAAAACAGTAACACAAAGAGAGGATAATTATTTCTTTTTCACATCAACTAAGCTACTGCTTCTTGTAGTGCATCTTCTGCTTTCTTCCCTTTTACCTCTGAAAGTATGGGCTGAATACCCTCTGGGTCCACATGGCTTGTGCCTGCCAAGTTTTCAACAGTGACTGCACAGGAACTGAGCACACAGGAAAGATGCACAGAGACCTGCCATGGTCACCAAAGCCTCCTGCCAGGTAAGGATTCAAACCGGTGTTGTCCAGTTTGCTAAAGCCACCAGCACAGGCAGCTGTCACCCACCAAACAGATGGGCAAACTTTGGGTACCACCATGTAACATCATTCCCCATAAATCCAGAAGTGCTTCACAAGCCAACACAACGACACAGTTTGCTTCACTCCCAGATCCCTTTAGACATTTATCAGCTGAGTAATGCACATCACCACCACATGTCATTTGAAGTGGATAAGAGCACAAAAATCTCCTTATGACTAAAAGAGAGGATTTAGATAAGCAGAAAGCAATTACAGAACTGTTAGAAATGAGTAGCGAGAGTTGAGCGTTCCCTCCCCTTCAGGAGAACAGTTACAGTATTGAGAGTGATTTTTGCAGCAGAGATCCTGAGTTCATTCTTTTCCTGAATTCCCTAGGATTACTAATAATATTCCAACTCAAATTGTGGGAAATTACGGACACAAATCCTTTTCACTGAGACAGAAGGTCTCTCAGTAATAGGCCGCTGTTAGGACATTTATTTAAAACAACCACATGCTATGAAGTATTAAAAGAGCTGTTGCCTTTTTAAGCTCCTGATTTTTGGTTTCTATATTGCTCAGTGAATTCTCTTGCTATTGCTCCTTCTGTGCTTCTCTTCTCTAAGTAAGAGAAGCATGTCAGAAATTCCATGCAAGAACAAGCCTCTAGGACACCTACCTAAAACAGCATGCATTTTGGTCTTCCTGTCTCTTTTGACAGAGCTCTGGCACTGCTGCCAACTGTCTTACTACAAAGAACTCAACAAAGGTTATTCCACACTGTCCTAAGGATTTACCTTCACTCAGCAGTAGCAAATGGATGTTTAGACCTCTCCAGTAACAGACAGTTTCAATTAGCAGTTAAGCATGATCACTCTTACTAGCGCTCACATAACATTTGAGCCTGGTGGCTTCTGACCACTCACAGGGCACATACCGACAGAGTGCACCAGCCTCACTTGTCAACAGCTCTATAACCAATATATCCTAAGGACATATGTCGTCAAGATCCAGACAAAGGATCCCAGCAAAGATAAGGATGCCAGCTGTCCATAAGAGCATGAGTTTGTCATCCTTACAAAATGCCAAAGAAACCATTAAGCCTCGTGGTACATTAGACACTGACACCAGTATGTCTAGGGACCACTAACAGAGACAGTCCTGTTCTCCATAGCTTTGTTGAGGGGCAGGAGATTGGCTGAAACTTCCAGAATTCTCTCTTACACCACAAAGGGTGCAATACTGAGGAGTTTCGGCTTAGATTTTTGGTTGGATGGTCTGGTTCAGTGGGCTAAACTGCACAGCACTTTGCCAGGCTTGTGTCCACTCTTGAATATTTGATCGCTTTAGTGCTCACATGAAATGAAAGGGATGCACAGAATTATCACTGCAGTACTCTTTGCATTATTTACAACCTTGGAGGCTGCAGCACTTCAGCATAATATTGCCAACATAAAAAGAGCAGAATTTCCCCTCAAGGCAGGGTTTTGGTTTCACAGATTGCAGTTCAACACGACTGAGAAAGGCCTGTGAACCTCTCTCACACCTCTCACTCCTTACCCCATCTTTCTAAATGCTGGTGCTCTGATGTGCAAAGACTCCGAACAGGTAAAACCCCGCAGCGTTAGGCAGAACGGGCATTAGTAAATCCCTGTACCATTAGGGAAGAATACATGTCCTTGTTTCACCACCGTACACAGTTATTCCCACCCCACCCTTCCTCTTGCCTTGTTAAAGTCCTCTGAAGTCGCCCTCATTTCCTTCCATGTCTTGTTCAGGAGCTGAATGCAGATACAGAAGAACTCCTCGAACGATCTGTCATGGGTGAAGAACATGGGATGGAAATCGTTGCAGGTCTCACTGGCTAGAAACAGAAAAACAAGGGTGGTGGAATAAAACATGTACAGGCAGGAGCTTCAAAAATGAACGTAAACCAGCCACAACAGAAAGCACAGCCATGGAGAAGAATCCCAGTTCTAATAGCAAAGGATATCAAAACATCCCAGAAAGCAAACCAGCCTTGGTCTACAGTCTTAAAGACAATGAAACGCAGTATTGAGCCTGGCTGTAGGAGACCAATAGCAAGAATAAAGGGAAGAAATTGCCTATTTGCCTGAACATTCTGTCAACGGGTGTTTTGTTTGTGCCACGCTTTGTTGTTCAGGTTGGGACAGAGAGACATGGGGAAGGAGCACAAGTCTCCTCATCAAAATCATAACTCTCATTCCAGTGCCAGCAGCAAGTACCGCATTGCCTGCTGAGAACCAAACCCTAAACCCCACCAGTCACAAACCAGTATTAGATCTCTGTACCTACTGCAATGTGAAGCTCTGCTGACATTGCAGATGATGAACCATATTGTACATGGACATACCACAGAGGTAACCAGAGAAATTTAGACAAATGTGTAGACAAGAATGTAACTGATTTAATTGTTCTTTGAAAATAAGTGGAAACAAAAGAAATGGATCTTCTGTCATCTGCCCCTCATCTAAGACAGGACACCCCCTTTTCCCCCCGAAAACTCCCAATAAACCCAAACTACCCTTTTTTGATCTAATATTGGCTTTAAGGAAGGAAAAATGCAAGATGACTACAGTGATGATCCCTAAAAGGCAAAGTACAGCTTGGTGAGACTGCTGTAAATCAACAGGAGCCAGGAATGGATTTTCCAAAGCCAAGGGCTGAAGCAGCGAGCATCGGAGCAATCTGGAATAAAACAGGCTTCAGCCAAGGGCTGAAAGGGATCCTTAAGCCCAGCCATGATGTGCAGGGCCACCTCAGTAGGGTGCATGTTTATGCTCTTAAAAAACTAACAAAAAAGGCAAGTTGGCCAAGCCTTTGTCCATATACCCAGCCCTCAAATCTCCTCAGCTTTCACCTCTGCATGAGTGCTCCTCTGGACTTTTCCAGCAGTCACTCACATGCCTATATAGCAGCATCTTCCCTTACTTCAGAACCAAACAGCCACTGCTTAGGCAAGCCTCTTCCTCTTCAAGAACAGTGGAATTGTCGAGCACTGGGATAAATCATCCTTTTCCTGAGGCTGGATCACTGCCCGACATCTGCCTTCTCGCAGTGGAACTCGAGAATTAAGACTCTTTGTAGGAGAATGTGAACTGCTTGGGCAGGCTAATCCCATCAGCTGCAGGCACTTGGTACCCCTTGTAGCCACAAAACTGTCCTTTCAGTGTGTTTAGTTATCTCTGTTCACCAGTAGCTCTGCCATAGGAACATGAGTTGTGTTTCGAATCACCTGAACCCTCAAAGAATAAGGCTTTCTGCTCCTTCACAACACATAGCATTCCAATTATAGAGCAAAACTCTGATGTTTAATTGTAAATTTGAAGCTTACTTTTAACATCAGATTTACTCAGATCTAATTAGTTCCCCAGCTACGTAGCGAGGATGAGCGTTAATTCTGGAACACAGGTTTAATTCTAATCAAGTAAACTCCATTTACTTCAAAAGGTGTGCAGTAAAGGAGGAATTAATCAAAGCAAAGACCGATATTTGTGAGGCACAACTCAATCCCTTTAAAAGAATAAAATGTCTCAGGCAGGATTCTGAGAGCACCTTCAGCTCCTGCCAATTCCACTGGAGCTTACAGGGCTCAGCACTTCCAATAATCAAACCTTCAGCCTGTAATAACGTCAGAGACACACCAGAACAGATTCTCAGAGGGCACTTGTCTTTAAGTCATGAAATACTATAATAATGAGAAGAAATAAAAGAACACCAAGCATAAGAATGCAGCCAGTACCTTCGCTGCATAAATCACAGCACGTGACAAGGCAATAACCCTCGACACACACTGGCCTTTCTCATCCTCCTCAGAGCCTGAGCTCCTCACTGCTCCTGCTCATAAAAACCAATAAATCAGAATTAATGGCAAGACTGGGGATTCGCAGAAACTTGATCATCAGTTCTAACTCATGCTCCTTATGATAATCAGTCCCAAACTGTATCGACTGCATTGACTGTTCTGCATGCAGAATCAGAGGTGCCACTGACTCCCCTCTTTTAGTTTTTTGTAAGTAGGCAACATACTGTGTTTTATGGCTTTTCAGTCTGAAAACGAAAGCATAAAAATCACTGTTACTGATACAATGAAGTAAGTTAGGCCTGTTAGAAAGTGGGATCAGTGTCTTAAAGCAAAAACAAATCCAAAGAAAAATTCAAGACCAAGTGATAAACAGCTTCCTCAAAATTCCCACCAGCATCCAGAGAGTAAAGAGTAAAACCCACATCTACTTCCAAGATATCATCTTGTATGTCTCAAAAATTCAATCCAAAACAATACAATTATCCCAAGTATCAAAACCCCAAATGAAGCGCATGGGTGGAGTTTACATTATAGCAAACCTGCAGGCTGCAGTTCAGGTCGCATCTGTGTTTTGTGTTTCAATATCTAATAAGAGACAACTCTTGTCCCAGTATTTTCTTCCTCCTTAAGACAGGCGAGATGAGGATGAAGGAAAAGGCAATACTGTGTTACCAGTGGTTTTCAGACCAGAGCACAACCGAGCCACAGCCTGTGGTCTTTGCCTACTCTCTCCAGCCCTAAGTCAGCATCTCCAGTATCAGAGCAGTGCCTGTCTCTGCAGAGTGGGGAAATATAGAGCTGTGCCGTTTCACTAATTAAATTCTTGGATTTATTCTTTCACTAACCTGCAATTTGACTTTTCTAAACCGAGCCAGGGGCCAGCGCTAGAATTACTTGGAGACCTTCTATGTAAGAGCTGCATGCAGAATTCCTGCCCTTAAACCCAGCACTCTCTAACCTTCAGTTTCACGAGCAGGGACTGACCATGTTTATAACCACACAAAAACACCTATTCAGCTGCAACGCAGGGACACAAATCATCATGATTATTTAATAACATCATCAAGTTTTAATTACGCCTCTGTGAGATCACCTTTGGAAGGCAAGCCACAGACGCCTGGCCTGCATAAATCAGGTGAGGATCTTGTTGATTTTCCTTTCTCGGCACAACTCTCGGAGCTGTAGATCAATGTGTCACCACTCAGGATTCAAGCTAGTCCTTCAAGCTTCTGGCTGATCTATAGCTGGGACTTTGAGGGAGAAGCTTAGGTCACTTCTCAACATAAATTGCACTGGCTGAAAAAAAACCAGCTAATTTCACCCTATGAGTTTACGTGGCTCCTTCAGAGTCTATTTTCAGGGTCTGCCCAACTACCTTCCGCTGGGAAAGAGAAAAATAGTAATAACAAGCATACAATTCTTTTCTCTTAGATTTTGTGTGCAATACTTGGAAGTCACACAGAGATAACCTCCCCCAAAAGCTACGCCAACAGAGACACAGAAACACACCTCTCTAGGCAAGGTATTGCCCTTGATTTAAAGAAACCTCTCCTTTCTTCCTGACTGCTAAACTGCTGTGTTGATGCCAGATACTCATCCCCCACCACATCTTTAAAATAACATATGGTTGCTCTGAAGTTCCCTTGTGAAGTTCTCGAATCAAGAAATGAAAAAGGTTGTGCTGGTGTGAAAGCAGAATAATAAATGGCCGTATCTGCCATGAAGAGGAAGGTTTGAATTTAAGAACCGCTCAACCCATTACGCTCAAAATCCAAAGACGCCGCTATAATGGAAGTGATGAGGTGACTTAAACAGTCATTTCTTCTGTACGTTTAAGGCTTGGACCCATCACACTGGGAATGCATATGAAACACAATCTACTGATCACAAACGAGCCATCTCTTTCATGGATGCCAGCCACGTGCAAGTGGTTTAGAGAATACAACTACAATAGGTTTGAGTAAGCAGATAATAAATAAAAGTTACACTGTTGCTGTGTATTTTCAGATATCTCAAAAGTAGGCAGAGAGCTTAAATCAATCAAACTACTTAGTAAGCTGTATAAATACAGTCACCTGGTGTTAATGCTGTCACACATAAAGGGACAGACCTGTAGTGAGGAGTTAAGCCTCTGCGCTGGAGATGGTATTAACAGACCCTGAAATTCATCAAGAAAAGCACTCTGGAATTGCATCAGCATCATTGGTTGATGAGGGAAGCAGCGATGCAGAGCCCTGGGGAACTTGTTTACCAGGTCCCATGGAGAGAGCGATTTGAAAGTACCTCCCTGTCTGAGAGGTCCCTGGGATCCACGCAACCCAATCTGCAGAGCTCTGTTTGCTGTTACTGAGCTGCTGCTTAATTCTGGGTGAGTCATTTATCCCCTCTGTCGTCTTCCCCAATTTCACAGAAGGAAGATGGTATTTGATCAGAGAGGAGGCGGGTGGAAAGATCCATTGCACTTTCTGGAGCAGCAAGACCCACAAAAGAAGGGTGCAATACGCACCTTGGAAATACCATCTCCATTTGGCACAGCCTCCTCTGGGTGTGTTATCTGCCAGCAACAGAAGGCAACCAAAGAGCAGCTAATTCTCACAAGCCCGCAGGAGAAGCAGCACTGGAATTTCTGCTTCTCCCTAAAGATGCAGTACAGCAAAAATAATTCCTGCCATGACCACTTTTACACACACCATTGAAAATTCCCCGAGTAACAGAGCACATAAGAAAAAGCACACCTAACACTGCACAATGCAGCGACTGCCGAGTTATCTCTACCACTGACCCCTGCAGCCTGCTGGCAATACTGGCAGAAAAAACCTTTGGCTAGTTTTGTGGCACGTGATAGGGAAACGGTGCGATTTAAGGCAAGGAAGGTCACCAGCAATGGCAGCGCAGCAATAAAATAGTAACGCTGCCGCCAGATGCGTAATTTGCTTCCCTAAGGAACAGTACTGTTTAGAAGGCTCAACTGGCATTACAACAAAAGCCCCCTGTCCTTTTCACGTTGATTGAGAGAAGGATACAAGCAAATAAGCTTCAAGACACGGCAAAACAATGCAAGCTAAGACGTACTTGTTAAATTCCAAATCTAGGTGAACTTTGGGAGGGGTTTTGCTCCGAAACAATAAGGGGGTAAGGCAGTGCACTGCACCACTGAACTGCACAAGATGCACCACGCAAGGGCCTGCAGGGACAGGCCAAGGGGAATGGCTTTAACCTGCCAGAGGGAAGGCTGAGATGAGCTCTTAGGCAGAAGCTCTTCCCTGTGAGGGTGCTGAGGCGCTGGCACAGGGTGCCCAGAGAAGC
>WYDI02025411.1:0-17618 GCA_009867235.2 Psittacus erithacus | reverse complement strand
AGCAAGCTGCTCCAGTGGAAGGTGTCCCTGCCCGTGGCAGGGGTTGGAGCTGGAGGAGCTTTGAGGTCCCTTCCAGCCCTTCCAATGGTCAGTGATTCCCTGGGGGTGTGGGCGCATGTCTGTGCCTCAGGAAATGTCACACCAGATGGGGGTATCAGCACTGAATCCAAACCCGAAATTTGCTCACCAAAGGAGCACACACAATTGCTGGGAAAGCACATAATTACTGTTCATGTAAAGCAGGGGAAAAATCCCCCCTCTTTTAACATGGGATGCAGCGTTTTCAGAGCACCAAAAGCACCCAACAATACATGGCTACAAGAGACCTTCAACAACTTACCTTACCTGGTCAAATACTTAGTTGGAATAGAAACACCATGAAATTGCTAAACATGCAGCAAAACTACTGACTCAAATTCTTCATAAAGACATAAGGCAGCAGCATTTCTCTGAACTGATGAGACTTCTCATTAGAGGAGCTATAGAGGGAAACTGGAAGGAAAGTACACATAAAGGCTTCCTACAGTCTGTAAGCTTTCTGTTCGCAAGGCTGAGAATAAATTCCACTATGCAATGAAAAACAAGGATTCCATGAAGCCTCAAGCCAGACAAGACTGGCAGGACGAGGATGCTTATGGCACATGCAGCCCCAAGCTCTCCACCAACTCACCCAGATTCGCTTTGAAGGTAACACACCTTCAGAAACACACCTCCCCTCCCCAAAGCACCATGAGATAAAGCAGTTTCTATTTAAAATCAGATTAAAAATTAAACATCAGATTAAAAATCCGCCTCTCTCATTGTCCCAAATAAAGGTGGCTGAAGAAGAACCCTGACTACTGCAGCACAAATCAATAAAGCCCTGCACTCACCACTACCAACAGATTCAGTAGTTCAGAGTGGCATCTCTGTACATCCATAAGGAAGTGGCTGAAGAACAGCATCTGGGCAGATACTGCTCACCATCGTCAGCATCCAAAGCTAACGGTGGATTGAAAGACAGCAGTGAAGCCCATGTGTCCATACAAATAGGCTGACTGTGTAAAGATAACTCAGCAAGTACAGACACTTCACTGCACCTCTCCTACTTAGAACAGACCTGAAGACTGAACACTGTGGTTTGGAAATGCAAATAGAAAGCCAGAGTGCAAAGAGAGGCGAGTTACTGAACAGGCTCTTCTTATAAGCAACAAGGAAACAAAAGAGATTACAAAGAGTCAGCATCGTGCTGACAAGGGTTCCCCAGCTCTTTCAAATGCAGCCTATTTTTATTTGTGATAAGAGATGAATATGAATAACTCAGCACACTGTTGGGCAAACAGGAATATACTCTGCTTCCCTCACTCCTCCACTACTCCCAGTATAAAAAAAGGCAGTAAGAAGGAGAAAATGCAGTTTTAAAGGCTGGTGGATAAATCAGAGTATCATTTTTGGAGGGGAGGGAGCGCTTCATTCAAATCAGTCATGCATTTCTAGGAGAAAAATCCCTGAGAACGGAAATGGTATGAAAAAAATAAGGGCTCACATTTGTCATATCAAAAGGAATGGCTTTTGTAAAACAAAGACAAGGATCTGCAAGCACCGATCTGCGATTATGCTTCAGCAAACTTACAATATCCCTGACTGACGAACCGGGATCATAGGATCATTTGAACTGGAAAAGACCTTTCAGACCATCAGATTATTAACTGAACAACATGACAAATTTGCTTAGAGGCTATGAAGTCTTTATGGTCACTTCTAGTAAACATATAGAATAAGAAGGAATTGCAGCTATAAAGCGGAACGTACACCTTCTCATGAAAGACAACAAGTGCTGCTCCGTCAGGCTCCTGACAAAGCACAGGAGGCAGTGATGGCTACATGAAAGCATAAGAAACCCCAAATGGTATAAAAAAGCATTTCTGAGCCCAAAGACTGTGTACTTGAAGTCCCACTGACACACAATGGCACTGACACAAGGCCAGCTAAGCTCAGATTATCAGGGGAAACCACGCTGATACCCTAGTCCTTTCCCTGCTGCATCCTTCGTCTCAGAGGAACTAGCCTTAACTGTATCTCCAGACCCATCAGGAAGAATGACAGTAGCAATGGGGGAGGCGGATATTCTCAGCACTTCCAAAGAGCACCATAAAGGCAGTCGCTCACGCTGTGCAACCACTCTTTATAGCCCTGCAACACCCATTGGCAAAGTTTACTGCTAAATTCTATACTCTGGCACATTTACTATTAACTGCTGCAGCACCACAGACCCACATCACTGCGGGCAGAAGTCTGATGTTCCTGCGAGCAGGAAAAGTGGGTACTTGCTCTGCCTTTGCCTGTATATCCCTTGGTGTCCCCTCACATGAGCAGTACACTGAGAAACTGCCCTTCATGGCAGGATTGATGACTTTTCACTTCTACTCTGTTTCAGAAAGCACCAGCTTATTGCTTCTCCTGAAGGGGCTCTCGCTCAAAAAGCACACTCTTACCTCTAATTACCCATTTTCTTTATTAGGAAGTTACACAGACTGCCTTACAGGTTATAGCTCGTGCCTCTCCAAGGACTTTCTATGAGGTACTTCATCAAGAATATACTCCGGTTACCATCTGAAGTACAGACCATGCTGTTTTGATTCACCAGAGAGGAGCTGTCACTGGAAATTAATTCTGCTTTAAACAGGCTGGCTAGGGCTCCATCTGTAAGCGAAATTTAAGGAGCCTATGAAAACCTGCAGGGAAAACACTGCATGCAGTGACCTGGGAAGTCTCCAGGATTTTCAGGTTCCCCTTTGGTACATAAGGAGCTCCCATTCCCCCTTTTCTCACATGGACCTCCTCATTCAGATCAAGTGTTTAAGATTAGAGTGCAAAGAAATGGCGCGGTCACTGTGCAAGAGACCCAGTCTGTGGTATTTGATCTCACAAGTGCACAACAGCAGGAGAACTGCAAGGAAGAAAAACAAATGAGCAGATGGAGAAGCCAACAACCCAGCAGTCAAGCCAGGAAGGAAAAGAATAACTGGTACCAAGTCATTCCCCTATTACAAAAACAAGTTACAACTGAGTTACCCATGCAGAGATCAGCCATAAACTCTCCATGCTTATTAGAGGCATTATGAGATATATGAGATGCCTCCTTTGGTGCACTTTTGGACAGGCTGTTAGGCTACTTTTGATGCCCTCATGGTGGGGTATGAAGCAGGCTGCTGCGTGATACTTCTGCCTCATCAGCCAGGCTAGCTCCTGAAGTGCAAGAGCTGGGAGGACAAGTGACCAGGTATTTCTGAAGTACCACAGCTCAGCCTGTGCCAGCTCCTCTGCCGTCACGGGAAAAGGAGCAGCACAAAAGCACTCTAAATTCAACTACTTCCTTTGAATCAATCCCGGATAGACTAAAGATGCCAAAACCAGACTGAGACACAGGGCAAGATTTTATCAATAGCAATTAAAGTGACTGCCTGTGATTAAGGTGAGGGAATTCACTGTATCATGCAGCCAGGAGTGATGGCAGCTCATCTATCACATCAGATCTGGTTCTGAACTGTTCTGAAACTACCTTGCTTGCTCAAGAACCAACTATTCACACCTACTAGTGCTCCTTGACTTTGAAAATAGGTGCACCACTACCACACCTCCATTTAGGACAACTCACCTTAGCAACAACACCTCTCCTCCCCCCTCTTCTGCATCCCAACTGTGTACCTCCTTTAAAACACACACATTCATATATGCATGTGCCAAGTATTTTTCTCTCCCCTCTTTTTGAAAGTATAATGTGAGAAGGAAGAAACAGCCACTGGATACAAGTCTGCATGGGCAGAATCCTGTGCCATGGACCGCAGGGCTCAGAAAACCCTATCATGTCTATAGCCCACCAGCTACTCCGTTCTTGCCTTGCTGTGGATAACCAGCAGTGCCAAGCAAGGCAGTGACAACCAGTGATCTGTGAGGAAATGCAAATCTTCCCTCTCCTGAAGTCAGTAACTACTAGAACCCAGCTGGACTTGCTAAGGCAAAGGTCATTAACTCACTGTGAAAACTGCATCTTAGTTATCTAACCGCAACCGCCTCCATTGTTTTGTCCCCTTACAAATTGTCTTAATCTGTAAATTGTGTTTTTAACTCCCTGGGCCGGAGTCCCAAAGTCAGCCTGCCAGAATGAAAATAAAGCTGCTGAAGCAGACTCTTAACACTGACCAAACTGGGTAATCGCCGCTCACAAAGCAAGGGAAACAGGGATGTGGCTGGGTGCAAGCCGCTCAGGAAACATTGAATCTCAGTGCTTGTCAGCGTATTTATCTGAGATCATCACCATAATGCACTCCTAAGTGCCAAGCAGCTTCAAATGGCTTTGTGAACATTAATCAATCTCTAGAGGAGCATTAGTTAACATTAACTCTTCAGGTATCAAACTTCAGCTATAGACAGGGAAGCAGAAAATCAAGTTAATTAGACCACAGGCTTAATATGAGAAGCTATTTAAACAACACATTTCCAAGTGATGCATTCTGCTCGTAAGCTACTCTAGAGGAGCTCTTCACTTTCCTCTCCCAGTCTCCCACATGTTCACGCAGGGGCTTTTTACACCAAGCATCACAAAGAGAGAACCTGTACTACTTCACTTGTCCCTGAACCAGGTGACTCTCTAAGTTCCTGTATAAACTAAAAGCTCTGGGGTTATAATGAATTATGTTTGTTAATATGCAATGCAAATGCCCTAGGATAGAATCATAAAATGGTTTGCTGAGGTCACATCTCTGTAAACTATCAGGAGCAGGACAATGAGGAGGAAATTTGGTCTAAAGTATAACGGTGTTAATCTCTGGTGTTAATAACTGCACAATACTCCCTCATAGCTTGTTCTGTTACTTATCGAGTCTCCAGCTTTGTTGCTGACGTTGTTATTTGAGATATATTTTCTCTTTTGTGTTGTAAATCCATTATTTCGTTTGTCCTTGTTGACTATGAGAACTGAATAAAGCAATTTTTACATCATGCCTAGAGGTTCCTGAACACAGTTATATCTTTCCTATCACTTTATTCCACCCTGACCATGAATAATTGCCTTAATTTCTCCTTGAGGGTCTTATTTACCCAAGTGCATTATCATTCACCCCAGAAATATGTCTGCACGCATGAGGGTCACGGCACAGTGACACACAAAGATGAAAATAGAGATTTCTCAGGAACAACAGCAACGGCAGCAAAAAAGGAAGACAAAAAACCTCCCGCTGAGACTTCCCTGCTGGACTGAGGCTGTGTTTGAAAAAGGAGCTAAGCAAACCTGCTTACAAATTCTCTCCCATTGCTCTCATTGCAGACACTTAGCAATTTCAGGCAGGAAAAATGAAAGTCATCTCATACAAGACCTCTCTTTGCTTCTGCATTTCAGTTTAAAATTACTTCTCACGAGTTAGGATTATTGCTTGGCTGGTTTTTTACAACGCATTATCCCAGCCACGCCTCAAGAGACACTGCGTATGAGGCAAGTGTTCTAGCCTCGCTTTTGTTAGAATAAACTGGTTCGTAACACAAGCTAAACAACATAAATCTGTCCGAAAAAACACCATCCTGCTCTCAGAAAGCATTCTTCAGCTCTCCCTCAACTGAACCTGTTCAGCTGTGACATCTGCACGCACAGGTTATCAGCATCTATTTAGAAATAGTGAAGTAATACAGCCGGAAAACAAAAGTGTTTCCCAATCTACTGTGACAAGCTACAGAAATGACATTTCCAAACAAACCATCAAGAAACAACTGAGATTTCGAATGTTCTTTTGGAGAAATAGACAAATTCCCCCGTCACGGATAGGACAGATTAGAAACGTTGGTTTCAAAATGACTAAGGCAAAAGGAGCACCAGACCGGCTTTATGAGGAAAATAAACATCAGCTCCTTCCCATTTCAACTGCAGAAAAGTACTAGAAACTTTTCTTATGGTAGATTAAAACTCAGCAGCAAGATGTCTTTCCCAGCAAGGAATTACAGAGTCTGAACTGAAGCCGCCCCTGTGGGTTTGGATTTGTGTGTGTGTGGTTTTGGGAAGTGCATTGCTCTTGGCAGCTTGGAGTAAGGGCTCAACTCAAAATGTAAAGCCCCAGTCCCAGTCAGGACTTGCTGGGTATGAGGAACTAAAACCTGGTCAGTGCCAATGTCTCTGCTCCGGTTGGACAGAACTTGCAGCCTGACAGCTCTATTTATCCGCATGTATCTGAGCTTATCAAGAGGGAGGTAAGAGAGCTTCATGTCTCTTCTCACGAGTTTCTTGCTGCCCAAACACAGCATTAGCACCAGCCTCCTGTCCCACCAGGCTGGTGAGAAGCTGGGGCTCAGTGCAGAGGCAGTAAATGGTGCCTGGGTTCCAGCAGAGAAGGTGGCACCAGAGGCAGAACCTCTTCCACCGCTGCAGGCCCTGAGGGACCTGCCTGCAGGACACTGGCCACTCCTGTTCTCACAGCAGCCTGTGCTGAAACTCAATCAGGATGACCTTGGGCAGCAATGAGCTCACACGGGAATCGACTCAAAACGGACACAACTGATTTCTCCTTGCGCTACCCCCTTTTGGTTATTTCCACCCTGGTTTTGAGAGCAGCCCAAGGAGAAGGACTTGGGGTGTTGGGCAATGAGAAACTTCCCATGACCTGGTTACAGTGTGCGCTTGCAGCCCAGAACCCCCGCGTGTGCTGGGCTGCATCACCAGCAGCATGAGCAGCAGCTGAGGGAGGGGATTCTGCCCCTCTACTCCGCTCATGTGCATGATCAAATGCTCTTCAGAAGCTGAACATTTACCACAGCATTCAACTTATCTCTATTAACCCTATCAGGGTGCCCAGAAAAGCTCTCACAAAGCTCAAGGATGGCAAGAGGTCTTTCCGCCAAAGGGACATCCAGGTCACACAATTCAAAACGAACTGCAAAGACCCCCAGAACACAAACCTCCTGCCAGACCATGACAGCTCACTTCCAATGAGATTAAACTGAAGCAGGCATGAAGAGTGTTATGATAATCTCTGCTCCCTAAGAACAGCAGTATTCATCTATTTATAATACCAGAAGACATAGGTAAAAGCACAGGAATTTGCAGCAATCCTTATTTCCAAGATAAATCAGTCCTCACCACCAGTACTTCCTCAGACACTCCACTGCACTGCTCCCATTCCTATGGGAGGAACCTGCTGGCAGCTCCTGACACTCATCCTACCTCTGGGCTTCAGCTGGAACCCCCCCTCTTCTCCTGAGAGAGTAGAGCAATTATGTTTTAGCATGAACACATCATCTAAAGCCAAGGACAGAAGAACCCACAAGCTCTTGAATCACATTAGTACTAGTACCAGCGACTTCAGGAGTGCCTGCAAGGCACAGAATAAGGAACAGGTAACTTTTTGTGACGGTCATGACACCTACCACAGCCAAGTAGGATGTCTCGGTTATGTGCAGGTAAAACTCCATTAGATCCTACACACAGCAGAGGAGACTGCTGGCTGCTCTGGCTGAAAAGCGCAGCACTGGCACAAGTGAGGCGGTTAAAAGCCCAGGTACTTCCCAAGTCATGCGGGACAGATTTCAGGCTTGCCCACTACTAGCAAGCACAAGATTCAATAGGAGGAAAAAGAAACCCAGAGAGTCCAGCGCACACATTTGGTGGTATGAAGTCAATGGGGAAGCAGCTGGACGGGGTCTGTGTGCATTTGGTTGTTTTCTCTCTTTAAGCTTTCTTCCTCCACTTTAGGACAGTTATTTGTGTATTCACTGGACACAAGCCCTTCTTATGACCCAACCCTCCTGCTCGAGACCAAACAAAACAAACACACTGCCCTTCTAGCAGGCACGACCGAATTATTCACAGAAAAAGGCAGAGGACTGCTTGTCCCGGGTATCCGGAAAACACCACGGTGCATGCGCTGGCACTCGTGACCTGCAACACCGAAACAAACCACTTCAATGATAAGATGATGCAAGGCAAAGTGAGAAATGTTCTCTCCAGTTCTGCTAGCACTAATGTATCTCAAGACAGAGCACATCTTGCAAACAGTTCCAGAGGAAATTCCTTCTAATTAGTGTGAAGAGTCAGCATCTGAAGCCAGAGACTATTCAAATAAAAACTTTGCTCTTGCGCATATACTCCAGCAGACAAGTGTCAAGAAGTCTTTGACAACAGCGCTTGAAGAACACTGCTTTATATACTGGCTTCTCTCCCCCTTTGCATATTCAGTTTTGATTAAGTATCCTGTAAAGGCTAAAGAAGATGAAGCGCTCTTGCACAGGCAGCAGTCAGATAATCTGAGCCCTGCATTTATTATAGGACATTTGGAGGTTTTTCTTTACTGTGTGGGACCCAACTGTAGCAATCCCGGTCACATTCTGCAGGCTTAGACTTTGGATTCACTTATGAAGGAAAAAGTTTCACTACATCTGGGAGTTTAGCACAGGGAGTTCCATGATCTGGTCTGCCAGGAAAGGATGGAATTACATACAGACCCAGCGACAGCCGGTTAACGCATGAAAGCAGGTTGAAGAGAACATCCCAGGTTATGCTCTGAGCAGAACTGATCAGGATACCATTTTCAGGAGAAGCACTCCTTCAATTTACGTGTTAATTTTCAATGAATTATTTCTTCTATTATCAGAAGAAGAAAACTGAGCCACTTTTTTCTTTTTTTCAAACCTTTTCACAGCCTTCACAAGATTTTGTGGTAAAGTTTGCTGTGAAATGATGAGGTATAAATGATCCCATTATATTTCAGTTAAAACACTGAAGGGGGAGAGGAAGGAAGCTTGTTTTCACAGAACAAAAGCATGCAAAACAAATATTGTGAATTGCCTGTAATTACCTAATTACCATCTGCTTTGACTGCACGCGTCAGCGTTGCGGGGTTGGGGTTTCTGTTTGTTGGCTGGGTTTTTGGTTGGATTTACTTTCTGGTTTGAGTTGTTTGGGGTTTTTTGTGGTGTTGTTCTTAAAACAAAGGGGAGATTTTCTTCTGGATGTGGAAGGCCGATGCGAGGTGAGGGAGCGTAAGCGCCACAGCACTCAGCGATGGAAGAAGGGATGCAGGAAGCCCATGAGCACTCTGTGTAACTGACCTAGCCTGAGTCTGAGAGGAAGATAAGAATACAAAAGCTAATGAGGGTAATTTGCCAGTATTTGTCCTAATCTTGAGCTGGGTGAAGAACTTATTTACCACAGGCTGAGCTGGCCTAGAAGCCTTTCAGAAGTATACCTTCTGTATTAAAACAAACAAAAGACCAAAACCTGCATACATTGAGGATCTATCGTAAACGTGTCTCTCTAGATCTCCTTTCCAGAACAGAAGGCGTACTTCCCACAGGATTAAACCTCATATCTTACAGGCTGAGCCACCTCCTGAGTGACTGCACCTCAGGAGAGCAGGTCTGTGAAATCTAAACGGGGTCCAACTGGTACCATCACCAAAGGAGGCAGGTCAGTTCTTCAAGGCTTCACCCACTGCTGCAGAGGCTTATTTGGAAAGGTTCAAATCAATCATTTTGGCACCTTGGATTTACAAGGGTGCTGCATTCCTGTGACCCCACATTGACAGTTTACTAGGGATGCAAGTTAGGCTGGACTCAGTGCTTTTCCCAAGGGAATCCACACATTCATCTGCATTGCACCAAATGCAAGGATGAAATCCTGTCTTTCATGTTCCGCTACACAGAAATGTAGCATTCAGATACATTTTCTTTTCCCCAGAATTATTACTTTAAACTTCTCATAACAAAACTTGTACATTGTATAGGTGGCACTCCATGGTTGGCTGTAATTAGAGCAGGTATAAACCAAGTGATCAATGTTAGATCAAGCAATGCAATAATTTTATAGCAAGCAACAGTCACTCTATTGCACCAACACCCCTCAGATAAAATAATTGTGCCTCGATCAATTGATGCAAGTGAAAGTCATTATATGCAACTGGGGTACCAGAGGATCAATATCTCCCTCAAACACAAACATCTCTGCCCGTCTTTGACATTAATTACCCACAAATGTCTCCACATTGATTTGCCAGTGGGACAGCATTTTCCTATGACAGCATTTAATAACTCCGGTATTCCCCATTAACCCTAACTGTGCTGACCCCACATCTCTGACAGCCTCCACTCAGGACATCTCTCAATTCTCCCCCTTCCCACACAAAGAACTTGCAGCCATATTTGTGTCCCATGTAGTTTCCTATTCCCCCTCTTTTTCTGCTGAAAACTATGTCCATTGGACTTGGAGGTGCATGGAATTAAGCTCATAGATAGCGTGTACGCTAAATGCCAGGAATTCCACTGGCATTTTATATCTACCAAGCAGTCATTTGTGTCACCTACTGTCAGTGTTGACACAGTAAATGCCAGCAGTACTTTCTACTCTGCGGTGGCAAGAACATCAAGCTTTCACCTGAAGCCCAGAACAAAAATATCAATAAGAGAAATAAGCATTGTGGGAGATAGTACTTAGCTTTCCATGGACACAAGGATCAACTAGAATTGTCTTCTTGTGGATTTAGGTCTCCATTTAAAACCCCAAGACCCCAGAGGGATCTGCTGATGCCTAATAAGGCATGAGATCACTGCAAAGACTTTCCTCTCGTTGAAGGAAGAAACCTGCTGCATTCAGAAAGCTATTTTATCTAAGTTTTACAGAACTTCATACCCAGGACAGGGCTGAAATCAGCTCATGTACCCAAATTACTGGAAAGCACAAGCACACAGACACTGACCGTATCTGGCTCATTTTCTCAAGAAAACAGACTGAAAGTAACAAAAACCCCTTTATCCTTCCAAGTGTCGGATAAAATTAAAAAATAGGATCTCAAAAGGCTGAAATAGGAAAAGGCAAAAAGTCCAAAGAAAAACCAAAACCTAATGCCAACATAAACAACTACATTAAAAAATCATGGAGTTAAAGCAGCCTCATATCTTCAAGCAAACAAAACAAGGAGCTTGAGACATGGGTTTGTGCTGTGCTGAATATCTAAAATATCACCACATGCAGTGAAGTTGATTATGATATGCCAATGAAGCAAACTCAATTGATGAAAGCCATCAATCTTAGAGCTGTTTCTATGGGTTGCCAAAGAGAAGCTGACAAATGCAACACCATCAACAAACACCAATAATGAAAACCAGAAGAGTGCTTTCGCTGCAGAGAACAACTGTCCCGTGTTCTGGTTGCTTTTGCCATCTACAAGAACATTATTCTTCTGCATGCTGATACTCTCACAGTTCATGCCATTTCCTATCCTCCACTTTTAGCAAGGCAGGGTCTCTACTCTGAAAATATAAAGGTTATTTTTAACTTGGAGGTGATGAGAGCTCCCACTCTGACAGGTAAAACCAAATGTTATTTGATATTGAACTCTTAAAACACATCCTCTGTAGATGAAGTTCCCAGTTGGTTGAAATGACTTTAAAAATTTTATAATTGCTGAAAATGCAGTAAACCCAAGGTATTGTAACATGATAAAATGCCTGTTTTAAACCCTACGTTAGTTAATTGCACCTTAGTGTATTGCAGGTTCTTCCCTGATTTAGTACCAGCAGGCTATTCTTTTATTACAGAAACAGGAAGGAAGAGTATGCTTGGTTTTCCTCCCAACATAAGACAACCAGAAACACAAGAATAAGCAGATTGCAACCTACACTGAGACAACAAAGAAGTTTACATGCAAATTCAAACAGGGAAACTGCATTTTGCACCATTAAATAGGGCTGTCTTCTGCGTAATTCAGATGCCCCATCTCAGAGACAAACACTAAATCGTGCTCTAAACCAGGCAAATAGTCCTTAAGTTCTCCAGGACTGCAACAACTGAAGTCTGTCTGGCACCTCCCTTCCCAAGCCTGCAAAATAAAACCCTGCAGTTTCTCCTATGTTTTTCTCTGTAATATAAGGGACAACACAAAACAGACCCCAAGGAACATCTCATATACCACTCTTCTAAAAGATAGCTCACATGCTATAACATTCAGCCAACCTGCTTTCCGAGTATCCATTGTGTTTTTCCAGAATTACAGTTTGAGCCTTTCCATAAGCTTGGGATGTAGCCTGAATTTCATTTTATTGCTGAGTGCTGTAAAATCATTAGCTTCACGCTTGGTCTTTGATTTGCTCAGACCCTTAGACCAAAAGAGACAAGGATCAGCTCATTAAAAGGCACTGAAGTTGCACAGACTCATAGAATCACAGAATGGTTTGGGTTGGAAAGGACCTTAAGATCATCCAGTTCCAACCCCCTGCCATGCGTGGTCAGGGATGCCTCATACTACACCATGACACCCAAGAGTCTGAACATGAGTCGAACACATGTTCAACCTGGCCTTGAACACTGCCAGGGATGGGGCATTTACCACTTCACTGGGCAATCCATTCCAGTGCCTCGGCACCCTCACAGTAAAGAACAACTTCCTTATATCCAACCTGAACTTCCCCTAAGTTTGAACGCATTACCTCTTGTCCTATCTCTACAGAAACACCCTACTCAGGCCTTCCACGTTTGTATTCCCACTACCTACAAATTTAAACAATTCAGTTGCTGGCTTAATTTTCCTCTCTCATAAACAGACAATTAAAACTACAGCATAATTTGGGAGCAGCTCTGATGTCTGAGCTGACTCATTCGAACAAGCCTGAAAAAGACATGAGCCACTTCTTTAACAAATGTTTTAAAATAGTAATAGTCACTTGGCGAAAAGTGAACACAAAAACACTTATCAAAAGTAGGCAGCATACATCCACGCTTCCCCAGCAGAAGCATAAGCAATGAACCACAAATTTAATGAAGACTGAAGTTCAATGAACTAATATGCTTGCCTAGTTCACTGATTACATTCATTTCAATTGCTATTTCAAATCTCTCTCAGATACAGTACTCGGAACTGGGCATCCTGGTTTCTGCATTACTCACCCAAAGCAAACCCCCAGCCTTTGTAGGAAACGTGGGCTATGTCTTTGTGCTCTACACTGTCTGCATTCACACACTTCTCTCCCCACTTCTGTCTGTGCATGAATGGTGCAGGCTCTGACATACAGCATTACGCATTTTATCGAGTGAATATACTCACTCTGTGGGAAAGATGCTGAATTTTGGTAGCTCCAGGGTATATGGGGGAGGAACAAAGGATTATGTTCCAATTTCTGTATGCTTCATCAAGTACCTTCCTTTGAGCCCCACTGTTTTCTCCTCAGTCTGCATTTGGGGCACACCAGGGTCATTCTGACTGCACTGGAGTCTAAATGAGAGGCATTGATTCCCAAAGTCCATCTGCTTCCGCTCCACAGAGAAATACTTAAACTCAACACATGGCCAGAAAGCAGTGCTCCCAACTTTGAGGTTGTAAAGAGGCTGTACAGGACAGTTAAGCTCTGCACCACCTTTCCTGCATACATTATATATGCTGTACTGACATGGGAGCCAAAAGGAAGACATGGGCTCCAGCTGTTTGGGTTGGTGACTCTGTGGCATCAATCCATATGTAATATGAAACAAAGAGAGCCTTCTGCAGCCCAGGAACCAGACAGTATGTGCCAACACCATTCTGCAATGACTGGTCTCAACTAGACAGCTCTAGTCCCAAGCATTTACAATGACAACATCAATACTCTCCAGAAGCTGCCAAGCGTTGTTTAAATGACCCTAACCAGATTTGTACCCATATGTGGCCTCATCTCCCTTGGCACCAACAATTCACAGGGTAGCAGAAGAGTTACTGCCCTGGCCCTGAGATACTCTGGACTAACTGGGTTAGGTTGCATTAAGGTATGCCTCACTAAAAGCCCTAAGAAAAGAGACAAAAACTTCACTGATTAACTGAAAGATTATTAATCCACTGAAAGAGTTCATATCAATTGTTAAAGGCTTCCCAAAAAGTGGAAATGACAGGACTTGCTGCAAGAACATTTAGGCAACCGCAACCTTCATTGCGTCTCTCATAAATAAGCCTCAATTCAGTGAAAGCTGCTTTAGAAGCAGGACCCCGATGACCAAGATTTAATTTAAAGAATCATTTGTGACACCTGCCTCAGCAGCATCCGGCTCCTGCTGCCATGTGCAGGCTCTGAACTTGCCAACTGTAAGTCATGCACCAAAAAATGAAACTCCATTAGTGGAATGGAATCTGGGAGCTCAAGCTAGCAAATCTACATCATTTAATAAATCAGCATGAGCCTACAAGCATTCAATATTAGGAAGACTCAACCCATTTTCATGCAAAATAGATCTTCCCCTTCGCATTTTTAGCCACATCTGCGTTAGTTACTTATCCAGCTGTGCCACTGTGACATCTGCTCATCTCTGCTCTTCTGAGGCACAGGTCAACCTGATTTCTGCCCCTACCACCACAAACCCCATCAGTTCTTTCCTTTTCTGGCCACATTCATCTGTCTACTCAAATCCATTTTCATTCAACACAGAAGCTAAACCGGCTTGCCAGAAATCAGTTATCTCAAAGTCAACTGAGCAATCCACACTGTGGAACAGGATGGCTTTAAAAGTAGGAGGCATAAAAGGAAGATGGGAAAACCTTAAAATTTAATGGAAAATTGACTTCTTTGTATTGTCACATGCAGTCAGCATCTGCTTACATCATACACATAACCCACCCCTTCTGTTTCTGTTCTCCCTGTAATCCTTCTTCCTCATAACACAGCGCTCACACAGTTACTTGGGATATTCCCATCTGTTCCAGGGGCTGCATTTCCCCCTAGTCAAGATTAAATGAGATCCTGATAAGCTTGTGGGTTTTCCTTGAAAGTGATGTCTCAGCACAAAGATTTCAATTTGGTACAATGGTGATATTTCACCTTCAGAAGTCATGACTTCATCATACTTAATACTGCCAGCCTTAAATTCTCACAGGTGAAAAAGGCTGCACTCAAACCTAATGTATTTCAAAAAGACCATCAATTTCTCAGAGCAGAAAAGTCTCTACCAAGTACATTGATCTTGGTTTTCCAGATTTCTGGGGCTTCTTACCTGGGTGGTAAAGAGCAGCAAAGGCCTTGCTTTCCCACAAGGTGATTCAGCACTCTGTAAATGGAGTCCCATGGACTTTTGGGCTCTGAGTGGTCCAGAACTGAAGCATCCAAAGCTACAAGTCACTGCTGGACAAAGCCTCAGCCACTGCCTAACTCCTAGTGATTTTTGCTGTAACTTATCCATGTCTAACATGTTTAGCAGGCATCCCCTACTGCACATAACCTTGAAGCTTCCATAGAAAAAATAAACACAGCTTCCAGAACAAGCAACTGCAGACGAGAACTTCTCAAGAAAGCCCAGTGTAACCCACTGCAGAGCTGCTGGAAACACATTACACAATATGAACATGTATCAGCTAGAACGGGACTGACAGGCATCATTCTCATTATGGCCAGAAACAAGACAAAGAGAACTACATCTTTTGTAGCAGTAGATCCCATATGTGCCATAACTTTCTGCCTTCTCTTTGGAACACAGTAATTTCAATGCATGCATCTTGATCCAACATCAGAAATTTAAGGCTTAAGATATGACAGATCAAAGAGGTTTTAATGAAAAGGTAACAACATATCAGTGAGAAATGTGAGTAGGCTGTTCACCACCAGTAAAGGTTTGCCACTAAATAGATTCTTCTACATCTTCAAAATGCGATCAGCTTTTTATACATGCACCAAAATAACACTGAATATACATTCTTAAGACCACAAGATTCAAAACCCCATCAGTCTGTTCTGAGTGAATGGCACTCCTGAGATTTCCCATAGGGCTGTAATAAAAGCCTGTGGCACCTGAGAAGCACAGGTGGTAAAGGGGAAAAAGCTGCAGTCTCACTCCTGGGAATTCTCAAATCACACTTCACATCAGCCCTGAAATGTCTAAGTAATAAAACAGAAGTCAGGAAGCAGAAGTCCTGCTGCTGCATGAGTCTTTTTGTTTCTCAGACAGGAGCGCGAGGAGTGAAAGATGAACAGTTCCGCCCTCAGATCTCAGACTGATCTTTCCACTGAATAAAACAGATGCTGCCACAACAGGTCCTGTAACACGGCTTGTCTGGATGGAAACGCTGCAAGACTCAGGACACCAGCACAAATATTTCTTTGGAACACTCTGTATGGAGGGTTTTACTCCATATTAAGCAGGGCACAACTTGAAAATAGGATGAAAAAGTCTGTGATATATAAGCACACGACAAACAAATCTTGCTTTACTTCACATCAGGACCCAAGTATGATCAATAAGAACCACCATTAGAGTCGCTTAAATGAGCAAGTTTCTCATTATACGTACAGGGCTGTTAGGAAAGTGAGGGGAGATGGACCGTTCCAGACAAGTTTTCAAGTGCATGCATCTTTCTCTCCTCCTTCAGAATCATTAATCTCTCCTCTCCTGCCTGAAGCCTAATGGGAATCAACACTGACTGGAACTGGAAACCTTTGTGCCTGCCTGCATACACACAGCACACACCAATCAGACTACTTCGGAAGAAATGTGAGCAGATGGGCTCCCACTAATGAGATGACACACAGAAGCCGACCATTCAAACTGAACGTTTGATAAAAAGGAAATAGAGCAGGCTTGGTTTACATGCTAATTTTTCCCAATGAAACAATCCCTCCTAACCACAAGGCATTTTTGGTTTTAAAGAGAGTAACTGTACCAGATGTGATAAATCACAGGGCTCCTTGAAACTGTCAGCGGGACGCAGCTCTGGCCCCCTCTTCTGCCTTCTGATGAGCTTTGGAGCTCCTGAAAGGCATATAACCATTAATTGCTACAGAGAGGCAGTATTCTGAGTCAGAGCTAGAGGGTGATACAGGGAAGCTAGACCGTACAGAAACCTTGGGAAGGAGCTGGGATCATGTCCCAGCTCAGTTAAATACAAACATAAATCCTCAAAAATTTACTGGAACACACCTTTTCCGAAGCAGCATCTGTTTTAAACCTCACTGCATCAGTCACCTTTGCTTAAGCTTTAGTTCAGCTGGAAGTAGGTTAATTACCTGGCTTGTAACCCATCTGCTAACCTGTGGTCGTCCCTGGGAAACTGACACTGGAAGAACACGCAGGACAGCAAATCTTCACACAACTGCTCACTATGCACAGCAGATTGGGAAGAGTTAAGATACAAACTTTTCCTTTAGCTACAAAGCCAGATAATAGCATGGACACATCTGTCAAAAGCTCTCTCTGCTGGGGGAGGAGGTCAAGAGAATCTGGACACAAAGGGGGTAGAAGAAACAGATTCTGACTCACATCCTTTTACACCCTGGTACAACCATGGTATATGAACTCATCATACCAAACGTAAAGCTTTCCTCCACGGGGGCAGCTGAGCCTACTGAGAATGAGCCAGCACAGTAATTTGTTCCCTGCCTTACCATGAGGAACAGGGGGCACTTTATTTTTGCCTAGATTTCCCTTTATTTTGTTCTTCCAAAAGAACACACAGGTTTTGCTTAACCATGTTTAGATCATAAATACTTCAAGACTGCAATTCAATTGCTTATGCAAGTCACAGAATCACAGTGTCAACCAGGTTCTTTCAGGATCACCAAATCCAACCATTAACCTAACACTGCCAAGGCCACCACTAACCCATGGCACTGAGGCCTCATCTCCACAGTGTGTGAACACTTGCAGGGCCGGTGAC